>CAWZYM010000177.1:0-153024 GCA_963966185.1 Rhabditoides inermis
ATCCGAGCGATTCTCCGGCGTCTTGGTGAAACGACAGAGTGCCTCCATCGTTGAGTGATTGAACGATGGACCGCTGTAGCACTGAACTGATACTTGCACATCTTCATCACGACCTTTCATTCACAAACCACACTGGTCTCATCAGCTCGGAAGAGTTGGGCGGAGAAGCGAGTCTTGTCGGTGTCGTGAAAGCACCGATTGGGCGTTGCGACGTAGCCGAGTTCAGTGAGCGGCTGATGCAGGTCTTTGAGGATGTTGGTAGTGTAGCAGGCAATCTGCAGCAGCTGGTACACCATGGTTGGGGTGGAATGAGCATGTCTCTCGCAGGTTGCCGCGCGGATGCTCTGTTGCCATCATAAAAAAACACGAAAATGATGGGCGTATACGGGGTCTATGTGAAAGCAATGGAAACGCGAGGAAAGACGTGGATTCAAAATGCTGTGAAAAACCAATTTATTCGAAGTTATCCCAGAATGATTTTGTTGACACAATGGCAACTGGTATATATCTTGAAATAGTAGTGATGTTCAAATAAGGCGACTAAAAATAGTTTTCTTGCAGGTTTCGATTTCGATGTGCACTAGTACCAAGAAAAAAATGGCCAGGAAATGGAGGACAAAACACTTAATTTTAGAAAAGGCACAATTTTGTACTGTTTTCCTTTTCTGTTATAGAAATGAGGATGCCATTAAACACGTACAGTACAATCCGTAATAAGTAGAAAATTTGTAGAAATAAGTAATATTTATATTATAAGTAATAAATCACTGTAACTCCGTTCAGAGGCGGAATTTTGAGTTGCATCAAAAGAGAGAAATGTTGTTCACAGTAGTCTGCACATGATTGTGTAGTTTGTTTTGTGATTACATCAGCGTTTGGCCGGAGTTTTCTATTTAGTTTCTCTAATCGACACTGGTCATTTCTCAGTTGGAGGGAAAATGAGCGAGATTTTATGCAAATTTCACTCGACCGACCATCGTCATTTCTCTCGATATTCGTGAATATGGAGAACTCCGGCACAAAGCGATGAAACCACAAAACAAACCACGTAGTCACATGCAGACTACAGTAAACAACAATTATCTATTTTGATGTAACTCAAAATTCCGCCTCTGAACGGAGTTACAGCGATTTATTACTTTTAATATAAATACTACTTATTTCTACAAATTTTCATTTTATTACGGATTGTACTGTACATGTTTGTCTTAAATGCTTTATTCATTTTACGCCATGTATGCAAGAACAACAAGACGAGTCGCGCCGTTGTAGCACTTAATGTTTCATAAAACTTGCTTGAAAACATCATTATTATTATTATATAAATAGAAGTATTGATGAACTTCCAAAACTGTTGTCCGCGTTCATGAAACACTGTTCCGAAGTGTTTATGTATCCCAACCCATAGAGTGTACTGTTGAGATTGGGGAGTAGACTTGTAGTATAGCAGGCAATCTGCAGCAGTTGGTACATCGCTCAATGACATAGGCTTGAATGGAATTCCGAATGCTCAGGTTGCCTCGGGATCTCGTCTCCATGTTGTCAGAAAAAATACGCATGATGACTGACAAATGCTCCGAATTTCTTGACATTCTTGACAATGCGAACATGAAAAGTCGTACATGAAAAATGTTTTCGAACATAATTTTCAAACGCGAAAAAAACACTGGTCGAGAAAACATCGTTTTCCAGCTGGTTTTGATCGAAATATTGGAACTTCTATTCACTCGAAATGCTGGACTTCCTTCATTCCCCTCGCTTCCCTCGCTGTGGCTGGTCCAATGGAGGAGGGGGAGGCGTTGCCGTCGACCTTTGGAGAGTTGGCCATGGCTCCCGTCTTGCCGGCGGAGGAAGCGCGCACTCTCATTGGAGTGGCCAGAGCCGCGCTCGCCCCGCCGCCTGCGAGAAACGTCTACGAGGAGCTGCGATTCGTGCACACCTGGAATGTGACGACCACAGAACGCGACGAGTGAGTGAGCGATCTCTCTCTCTCTCTCTGTCTCTCTCTCTCTACACCTCTCTCTCTCTACCTCTCTCTCTCTCTCTCTCTCTCTCTCTCTCTCTCTCTTTACCTGCCTCACTTAGGTTAGAACTCGCTTTCGCCGAGTTTGCCGCCGTGCATGGAGCGATGCATCACATGAGGTGATTATTTGGGAATTTGGGCACTCCCAATTTCAATTTTTTTTAATTGTAGTTCGATTAGCATCGGATGCTCGCCGTTCTACGACAGCGACCGTGAGGTGGTGCGCCGCTATGATGTCCATCTCGACATATCAGGGTACGAGAGAGAGAGAGAGAGAGAGAGAGAGAAGAGGGAGGGAGGGGGGAGGAAGAGAGAAGAAGAGAGCGAGAGAGAGAGGGCGAGAGAGAGACAGAGAGAGAGAGAGAGAGACAGAGAGAGAGAGAGGAGAGAGAGAGAGAGACTACAGGGTGCACCACTGCTCCGCCATTGACATTCTCCTGCTATGCGTCGATGCGCATGGGCGAGGTGATTGAACGACGAGATTTTTGAAAGTCGTTATATTGATTGATCCCTTTCGGGGATGTTTGCCTATCGCTATTTTTTCCTTCTCAGACCTCATCCCTCCCATCCGCTACCGCACTCCGAACACATGGCGCGGCGCCACCCACAACTTCCCCATTCTACGCGTTCCCTCCACATCCGATTTCGGACAGGTATACGGTACTCTACCGTACCCTGTGTACTGTACTTACAGGCGCTGACGCGCGCGCTCGTCGTTCCGCGTCTGAAGGCGGGCGAGCTGCGCATCGTGACGACGATGCACGTCAACAAGGAGCGGTTCGACTACGAGAAACGCGAGGACGAGAGGAAGGTGGGTGGGAAGTGGGCAACGGGGGAGAGATAGAACATGTACATGGTTCCGACTTGTTCTCAGTCCATGAACACGTTGCATTACTATTTATGGTAGCCATATATTTCGATCAAAGATGAACCAGTAAATTGGGATAAGTTGAACTGAAACTGACCATTTTGAGAAAAAAAACTTACCAAAATCGATTTCAGCTCCCGTCCGCTCCGCCCGCCCAGCCAGATTTCCGCTTCACGCTACTCAACGACAAGCGGGTTTCCAAATCGAAGCTTGACGCAAACAGTTTCCAGGAGCCTGCACGACTTCACCATCATCTGCCGCGATGGTCGGGCGACGTATCCGAAGGCGCTGCTCTACGCGACGTCCACCTTCTTCCGGTACACTGACACGTGGTTTCATATCTTTATCCATGCAGTGACTGGTTCGACTCGCGGGGCTACGACGCCGTTGAGATCACGCAGGACGACACTATGCTCGCCTGCCTGAAGAAGGTGCATTGGTTACGGTGTTTACAACTTATCTCACTCAGTGGGTGTCCTTAAGATGGTCAATTCATTAAATTACCCTATTAGTGAGTTTTTGTATGGTGCACTTACCTTGGTTCTTGGGTGAGTTACTGTAAGGAAAAAACCTCGGTGAGTTACTGTAAAATGCGTCATAGATGGTGACCGCGTTTGCCAAGAAAAGGTCGTTGAATTTTGGCGACTCAAGGATCTATCTAGTCCGGAACTCTCAACACTCTCAACACTCGTACAACAAGTTATCAACATTTTATGGCATTTATACCGATAATGCATAATTATTACTCAGTGTGAAAAACATGCTTTGCGTCCGTGAACTTCACGCCCATGTGTAGCACATCGGTTTGGCGGGAATCTCGGCAGTCCATCGCGGCATATTGACGATCTCGTCGATCTCGTCGGCTCGCGATGTGATCAGCCGCTCGTAGCCTGAATTAGTGAGAACTAAAATACAATACATGCAATTACACTACGCACACATCCGCTTTCGGTCCCTTTCACTGAACCGAGTGTGTGGTCCTACCGGCCGGGACCACCAACAGTGATGAGCCGGTAGCACAGGGGGCAATGCTGCGAATGTGCTGGTGCGTAAGATGCGTTACTGTAAGATGCGTCGTAGATGGTGAGCTTCATGGTGACGCAGACATGGCAGTGGGAGAAGAACAAAGAGCTCACGTTGGACGAGGTCTGTGACGAGATTAGTACATAGAAGAGATTAGTACAACATTCTGCGGCTCATCGAACGATTCTGCACGCAGAGATGGTGAGAAAGAGAGAGAGAGAGAGAGAGAGAGAGAGAGAGAGAGAGAGAGACTCAGGGGCCTCGCCTACACCTGGGTGCGAAACCAGTTGATCCGGCAGATGATCGAGGTGGGATTACCGTAGTTACGAAACTCACTTTGTCGATTCTTTCAGAAGCAGAAGAATCTTGACTACGTGGTTCGAATGCTGGTGTTTGTACACGAGTTCCGCAGGCTCTACGAAGTGGAGGAGGTCAGGTCTCTCTCCCTCTCTCCCTCTCTCTCTCCCTCTCTTCTCTTTGATTCCTCTCTCTCCTAGATGTGCTTCGCTCTCATCATCGACAAGCACACCGACCAGTTTCTGCTCGACTATGCTCACCGGGTATACTGTAGCTACCGTATGCATTATATACTACCGTAACCAGGGTTCGAACGCGGCCCGGAACGAGTTGCATGCCAAGCTCACCGCCGAGAGCCAATTCCGCACCAGCAGCATTCTCGTGAGTCACATTATCAATCGGCTATCGATCGATAATTCGACTGGATTGCTCGCCTTTCGACTAACTGACTCGGACTTTACATAGATACTCATCCGGCAGCCAAAACTCTATAAATTCGTACTATTCGGTGAATCCATAATTTTTGCAAAAAGATCAAATTATTCCCCTACCGTAACACTTATCTTTGCAAGAAGCTCAAATTATTCTCCTACCGTAACACTTATGTTTGCAAACAGATCAAATTATTCTCCTACCGTAACACTTACCTTTGCAAGAAGCTCGAATTATCCTCTCACCGCAACACTAATCTTTGCAAGAAGATCAAATTATTCTCCTAAAGGCGTCACCATGTTCGTGACCATGCACGTTTCATAGGTTGTGGCACATACTGCAAATAATTTCTTTTTAAAATAAAGGTCACAATTCGTCATAGGCAAGCAATCCGTGGTCTATGCTGAGACCATTGTACATGGTGTGGATCTCTTCAAATAGGCGAATGCAAAGTGCTTGCGCGCGAATAGTTATCCTGGAGAAGTGAAGAGGCCTTTACTTTACACATACGCTGTCTTTCAGGAGCGTCTCAACGAGGTGCGCGAGAAGACGTTCCATGTGTGCAAGTACGAGAGACGTGCGAAGGCGTAACCGCCATCGGCTCAAGACACCTTATACCTATGACCCATCACTCATACCCTTATCAATTAAATCCCCGATTTCGTCACGCGATTTGTGCGATAAACTGTGAAAGTAATCCCGGGGCAGTATTGTTGAGACCAGGTTTTATAGGCGCAAGTTTTGCGCTTGCTGCTCGCTTATCACTTAGTCTTATCTGATTACCGACCGCTGCTCGACTGCTCAGTGGCATTTGATGACCGATAAATACAAACACTGTGTGTCACAGCCGAGTGTTGCTATACTGTTTTGATACAGTTTGCCTTGATCGCTAATCGCTTTCATTGATTTTTGTTATTCACTTTGTTTCAGATGTCTAGAAAACCTTCATCCGCAAAGCTGCCGTCTTTGCCGCCGCAGCAAAGGGTGAGAATACTCAGTGTTTTTGGTAAAACGACTGAAAATGTTGTCACATTATCAGTCTAGGTTGTCCACATTGGAGCACTAGTTGAGTTATTTAAAACAATAACTTGGCAGATTCACGGTTTCGACTCCTCGCACAAAGATCATAATATTGCGGAAGTTATCTTATCAGATTCTGAGAACTGCGCGCATGGTTTCGTAGAACATCGAATGCGAATTTGAGTTTTCATAAATATAATATAGTGAGAAGAGTTCCAGCTTTTGCCCAACGAAGTCGCGCCCGGAATCACAGCTCATTCGGCCAATGACCTACTGCACCTCAATGTAGGAGGAACAAGGTGGGTTTTCGAACATGGGTCATAATCAAAAACATGCAATAGAGAAACCACAAAACGCGAATTTGGTTGATTTGGTTCCAATTCCTCTTACCCTTTGAACCTTCCAACAATCGGCGGCATTGAATGACTTGATATTTGGTTTTAGTTCATCATAAACTTGCAGGTACACGACTCTGTACGAGACGGTGGCCGGGTGTGGCTCTGCGTAGCCAAACTCGAATTGATTTTTTTTGAGCACGTGCTGATAACTATCGCATGTGAAACGTATTTCAGAATTGTTCAAATTGGTATTACACTTGCTTGGTTGCTGGAACGATACCCAAGATCTACATAAGTCGGAGGTAATCAATGCGAGAAATCGTAATGCTTGCAACAGAAAGCTGCTCTCACCGCCATCACTCGGGTGAAACGGATACAGTTGATATAAATACAAAAAAAAACCGCCACGATATGCAAATTGAGAATATCAATAACCGACTCCTCATACCGCGATTCGCATCAGCTCGTTTGGTGGCAGCTCACACCTTCTTCCGTCGCGCATGTAGTTGAGCACGTGCGCGAAGAGAAGCCCGTCACGGTTGATGAACATTGTGCCCGTCTCGTCGTGCTGCAAGGTCAGTGTCAGCACACGCGCATGATGAGTAATCAAAATGTTTAACCGATTGTCGCAACAGTTCAGTTATCAGTGTATGCTCATGAGTGATGAGTGGTCAGTAGAAATGTTTACTAGCTTGTTGTTCAATCTCGAGGACAAGTCGCTAGCTGCTTACAATCTCCGAAACATACTTCCAAAGCCAAGACTTTCAAAAAGCGTTGTAAGGGAAGATATTAGATATCTTGAATTGACAGCCAGTACGTTTTTTAATCGTCTAACTGAAAAGAGGCGGCGCTATTGCAGAGCGGGAACCCAGGCTAACAGTCTTGGTGCAAGACGCACCTGTATCTCGTCCTCGAATCGCAGTATCTTGCCGGAATGGTCGTCGATGCGGAGGAATTGCTCGAAGAACGCAGAGCCACACCCGGCCACCGTCTCGTACAGAGTCGTGTACCTGCAAGTTTATGATGAACTAAAACCAAATATCAAGTCATTCAATGCCGCCGATTGTTGGAAGGTTCAAAGGGTAAGAGGAATTGGAACCAAATCAACCAAATTCGCGTTTTGTGGTTTCTCTATTGCATGTTTTTGATTATGACCCATGTTCGAAAACCCACCTTGTTCCTCCTACATTGAGGTGCAGTAGGTCATTGGCCGAATGAGCTGTGATTCCGGGCGCGACTTCGTTGGGCAAAAGCTGGAACTCTTCTCACTATATTATATTTATGAAAACTCAAATTCGCATTCGATGTTCTACGAAACCATGCGCGCAGTTCTCAGAATCTGATAAGATAACTTCCGCAATATTATGATCTTTGTGCGAGGAGTCGAAACCGTGAATCTGCCAAGTTATTGTTTTAAATAACTCAACTAGTGCTCCAATGTGGACAACCTAGACTGATAATGTGACAACATTTTCAGTCGTTTTACCAAAAACACTGAGTATTCTCACCCTTTGCTGCGGCGGCAAAGACGGCAGCTTTGCGGATGAAGGTTTTCTAGACATCTGAAACAAAGTGAATAACAAAAATCAATGAAAGCGATTAGCGATCAAGGCAAACTGTATCAAAACAGTATAGCAACACTCGGCTGTGACACACAGTGTTTGTATTTATCGGTCATCAAATGCCACTGAGCAGTCGAGCAGCGGTCGGTAATCAGATAAGACTAAGTGATAAGCGAGCAGCAAGCGCAAAACTTGCGCCTATAAAACCTGGTCTCAACAATACTGCCCCGGGATTACTTTCACAGTTTATCGCACAAATCGCGTGACGAAATCGGGGATTTAATTGATAAGGGTATGAGTGATGGGTCATGGTCGTATGAGGTGTCTTGAGCCGATGGCGCTTACGCCTTCGCACGTCTCTCGTACTTGCACACATGGAACGTCTTCTCGCGCACCTCGTTGAGACGCTCCTGAAAAACAGCGTATGTGTAAAGTAAAGGCCTCTCCTCCACTTCTCCAGGATAACTATTCGCGCGCAAGCACTTTGCATTCGCCTATTTGAAGAGATCCACACCATGTCCAATGGTCTCAGCATAGACCACGGATTGCTTGCCTATGACGAATTGTGACCTTTATTTTAAAAAGAAATTATTTGCAGTATGTGCCACAACCTATGAAACGTGCATGGTCACGAACATGGTGACGACTTTAGGAGAATAATTTGATCTTCTTGCAAAGATTAGTGTTGCGGTGAGAGGATAATTCGAGCTTCTTGCAAAGGTAAGTGTTACGGTAGGAGAATAATTTGATCTGTTTGCAAACATAAGTGTTACGGTAGGAGAATAATTTGAGCTTCTTGCAAAGATAAGTGTTACGGTAGGGGAATAATTTGATCTTTTTGCAAAAATTATGGATTCACCGAATAGTACGAATTTATAGAGTTTTGGCTGCCGGATGAGTATCTATGTAAAGTCCGAGTCAGTTAGTCGAAAGGCGAGCAATCCAGTCGAATTATCGATCGATAGCCGATTGATAATGTGACTCACGAGAATGCTGCTGGTGCGGAATTGGCCCTCGGCGGTGAGCTTGGCATGCAACTCGTTCCGGGCCGCGTTCGAACCCTGGTTACGGTAGTATATAATGCATACGGTAGCTACAGTATACCCGGTGAGCATAGTCGAGCAGAAACTGGTCGGTGTGCTTGTCGATGATGAGAGCGAAGCACATCTAGGAGAGAGAGGAATCAAAGAGAAGAGAGGGAGAGAGAGAGGGAGAGAGGGAGAGAGACCTGACCTCCTCCACTTCGTAGAGCCTGCGGAACTCGTGTACAAACACCAGCATTCGAACCACGTAGTCAAGATTCTTCTGCTTCTGAAAGAATCGACAAAGTGAGTTTCGTAACTACGGTAATCCCACCTCGATCATCTGCCGGATCAACTGGTTTCGCACCCAGGTGTAGGCGAGGCCCCTGAGTCTCTCTCTCTCTCTCTCTCTCTCTCTCTCTCTCTCTCTCTTTCTCACCATCTCTGCGCGCAGAATCGTTCGATGAGCCGCAGAATGTTGTACTAATCTCTTCTATGTACTAATCTCGTCACAGACCTCGTCCAACGTGAGCTCTTTGTTCTTCTCCCACTGCCATGTCTGCGTCACCATGAAGCTCACCATCTACGACGCATCTTACAGTAACGCATCTTACGCACCAGCACATTCGCAGCATTGCCCCCTGTGCTACCGGCTCATCACTGTTGGTGGTCCCGGCCGGTAGGACCACACACTCGGTTCAGTGAAAGGGACCGAAAGCGGATGTGTGCGTAGTGTAATTGCATGTATTGTATTTTAGTTCTCACTAATTCAGGCTACGAGCGGCTGATCACATCGCACGCCTACGAGATCGACGATATCGTCAATATGCCGCGATGGACTGCCGAGATTCCCGCCGAACCGATGTGCTACACATGGGCGTGAAGTTCACGGACGCAAAGCATGTTTTTCACACTGAGTAATAATTATGCATTATCGGTATAAATGCCATAAAATGTTGATAACTTGTTGTACGAGTGTTGAGAGTGTTGAGAGTTCCGGACTAGATAGATCCTTGAGTCGCCAAAATTCAACGACCTTTTCTTGGCAAACGCGGCTGGACAAATATCAGTTGTCTCGCTCACTCAGAGATTTACATTTAGGCATGCGGTTTTGACTTTTGCGCTCTTGTGCCTAGTTCGACGATGACTTGATGTGTATCTTGTGAAGTCACGGCTCGTGGTGCGTGATCACCCTACAAAAAGCTAGTCGTGCCGGGTATTGCCGGGAACACTATCATACAAAAAATGGGGCAAAAACATCTAACACGGATTTTTCTGTTTTGCAAGTGATCCGAAATCCACAGGCTCCGTCACTAATGACATAACACTTCGCAATAGGCGTTCAAACATTTATCCAAAATTGAGATGTATTTAGCTGACTGTGACAACACAATCATAGAAATAGAATAGATAATAAACAATAGAACGAAGATGTAGGTATAATGCTAACTTTGCCAGCATCAATAAATGTTATGAAATTCATACATAAAAAAATAAGAAGTACGTATTTTCTTCTTTTTTCACTCCCACGAGTAGCACAGCAGCTGTTTCAGCACAGCAGCCGATAATGCATTATTATTACTCAGTGTGAAAAACATGCTTTGCGTCCGTGAACTTCACGCCCATGTGTAGCACATCGGTTCGGCGGGAATCTCGGCAGTCCATTGCGGCGTATTGACGATCTCGTCGATCTCGACGGCTCGCGATGTGATCAGCCGCTCGTAGCCTGAATTAGTGAGAACTAAAATACAATACATGCAATTACACTACGCACACATCCGCTTTCGGTCCCTTTCACTGAACTGAGTGTGTGGTCCTACCGGCCGGGACCACCAACAGTGATGAGCCGGTAGCACAGGGGGCAATGCTGCGAATGTGCTGGTGCGACTTCTCGGCGGCCGGCTCACCTTTTCGATCGGCGGCGTAGAGCGGAATGGTCGCCTCACACACCCTCTCGGAGACGCAGTAGCCTTGCAGCGTCGAAACAGGGACCACTTGAGTCTGCTTCCCCTTCGCGTCGGTCGAAAGAATTTGCACGACTGTGAAGTGCATGGATGCGTCTTGTATTATAAATGAACATACATTTGTTGGTCACGGGATCTGTGTACTGGACGTCGAAGAGTTGCACGAGCTTGTTGCGGCAGATGTCTTGAAACCACTGCAGATTGGCGGAGGAGAGGTCGGGACGGATCAGGCGGCCGAGCAAGCCTGTGTGTTTCTCAGTACTCGAGCATCACTATCCACTGGCGAAACTCTGCGTTGTTGGAAAGTCTCGGGGGAAAAACATCTTGCGTTGCCAATGGCCGCGACAATACTCAAAACAAAAGGGTCAATTTGGCTACTCAAAGATCCAGTGGCTTTGTGTAGAAAAGACACATTATCGATTTTGAAGCCGAAATGTGCGCTGCGTCGCATATTACAGACCTAAAGATCACTCACGCCCGTGTTCGTGCTTGGCTAGTGGCAGGGCTAGGATGGCGGCTGCGAGGCGGGGCGATGCCACGATCAAGTGGCGACTGTCTACCGGCGAGCTACCGGCGACGGAGAACGCGAGCAGTGGCAGCGTTTGCTAAATGTTGCTTGACATGATTGCAATGCTCGTTCAAGGCCCTTTAGGAAGTAGCGAGTAGTTATACGCTGTTTGGATGTTCACCACTTCTTGGGTGTGTACACCAATGCTCACCTGCAATCGAAGTTGTGCGAACACGTGCGCGCCATTGTTGGCACATGTCAAGAGATCCAGGTTGGCGAACACCTAAACAGAGAGAAGTTTTGAAATAGAAATCGATAAAGTTGGCCGACAGGTAAAGGTAAATGTAAAGGTATGCAGTCCCCAATTCAAGACACTTATGAGCACTGTGCGGGGTCGAAAGAAGACTGGCAGGACACCATAGCCCAGTAATTTCAATCTCTCGCCCGTCATGCCTGCAAGAATCCGAGCGATTCTCCCGGCGTCTTGGTGAAACGACAGAGTGCCTCCATCGTTGAGTGATTGAACGATGGACCGCTGTAGCACTGAACTGATACTTGCACATCTTCATCACGACCTTTCATTCACAAACCACACTCGTCTCATCAGCTCGGAAGAGTTGGGCGGAGAAGCGAGTCTTGTCGGTGTCGTGAAAGCACCGATTGGGCGTTGCGACGTAGCCGAGTTCAGTGAGCGGCTGATGCAGGTCTTTGAGGATGTTGGTAGTGTAGCAGGCAATCTGCAGCAGCTGGTACACCATGGTTGGGGTGGAATGAGCATGTTCCACGCAGGTTGCCGCGCGGATGCTCTGTTGCCATCATAAAAAAACACGAAAATGATGGGCGTATACGGGGTCTATGTGAAAGCAATGGAAACGCGAGGAAAGACGTGGATTCAAAATGCTGTGAAAAACCAATTTATTCGAAGTTATCCCAGAATGATTTTGTTGACACAATGGCAACTGGTATATATCTTGAAATAGTAGTGATGTTCAAATAAGGCGACTAAAAATAGTTTTCTTGCAGGTTTCGATTTCGATGTGCACTAGTACCAAGAAAAAAATGGCCAGGAAATGGAGGACAAAACACTTAATTTTAGAAAAGGCACAATTTTGTACTGTTTTCCTTTTCTGTTATAGAAATGAGGATGCCAATAAACACGTACATGTTTGTCTTAAATGCACAACACTTAATTTAAGAAAAGGCACAATTGTGTACCGTTTTCTGTTATAGAAATGAGGATGCCATTAAACACGTACAGTACAATCCGTAATAAGTAGAAAATTTGTAGAAATAAGTAATATTTATATTATAAGTAATAAATCACTGTAACTCCGTTCAGAGGCGGAATTTTGAGTTGCATCAAAAGAGAGAATTGTTGTTCACAGTAGTCTGCACATGATTGTGTAGTTTGTTTTGTGATTACATCAGCGTTTGGCCGGAGTTTTCTATTTAGTTTCTCTAATCGACACTGGTCATTTCTCAGTTGGCGGGAAATGAGCGAGATTTTATGCAAATTTCACTCGACCGACCATCGTCATTTCTCTCGATATTCGTGAATATGGAGAACTCCGGCACAAAGCGATGAAACCACAAAACAAACTACGTAGTCACATGCAGACTACAGTGAACAACAATTAAGTATCTATTTTGATGTAACTCAAAATTCCGCCTCTGAACGGAGTTACAGCGATTTAAAAAGCATTGCCGAGAATCGAGTGTTGTCCGCGTTCATGAAACACTGTTCCGAAGTGTTTATGTATCCCAACCCATAGAGTGTACTGTTGAGATTGGGGAGTAGACTTGTAGTATAGCAGGCAATCTGCAGCAGTTGGTACATCGCTCAATGACATAGGCTTGAATGGAATTCCGAATGCTCAGGTTGCCTCGGGATCTCGTCTCCATGTTGTCAGAAAAAATACGCATGATGACTGACAAATGCTCCGCATTTATTGACATTCTTGACAATGCGAACATGAAAAGTCGTACATGAAAAATGTTTTCGAACATAATTTTCAAACGCGAAAAAAACACTGGTCGAGAAAACATCGTTTTCCAGCTGGTTTTGATCGAAATATTGGAACTTCTATTCACTCGAAATGCTGGACTTCCTTCATTCCCCTCGCTTCCCTCGCTGTGGCTGGTCCTATGGAGGAGGGGGAGGCGTTGCCGTCGACCTTTGGAGAGTTGGCCATGGCTCCCGTCTTGCCGGCGGAGGAAGCGCGCACTCTCATTGGAGTGGCCAGAGCCGCGCTCGCCCCGCCGCCTGCGAGAAACGTCTACGAGGAGCTGCGACTCGTGCACACCTGGAATGTGACGACCACAGAACGCGACGAGTGAGTGAGCGATCTCTCTCTCTCTCTCTGTCTCTCTCTCTACACCTCTCTCTCTCTCTACCTCTCTCTCTCTCTCTCTCTCTCTCTCTCTCTTTACCTGCCTCACTTAGGTTAGAACTCGCTTTCGCCGAGTTTGCCGCCGTGCATGGAGCGATGCATCACATGAGGTTATTATTTGGGAATTTGGGCACTCCCAATTTCAATTTTTTTTAATTGTAGTTCGATTAGCATCGGATGCTCGCCGTTCTACGACAGCGACCGTGAGGTGGTGCGCCGCTATGATGTCCATCTCGACATATCAGGGTACGAGAGAGAGAGAGAGAGAGAGAGAGAGAGAGAGAGAGAGAGAGAGAAGAGGGAGGAAGGGGGGAGGAAGAGAGAAGAAGAGAGCGAGAGAGAGAGGGCGAGAGAGAGAGAGACAGAGAGAGAGAGAGAGAGAGAGAGAGAGAGAGAGGAGAGAGAGAGAGAGAGACTACAGGGTGCACCACTGCTCCGCCATTGACATTCTCCTGCTATGCGTCGATGCGCATGGGCGAGGTGATTGAACGACGAGATTTTTGAAAGTCGTTATATTGATTGATCCCTTTCGGGGATGTTTGCCTATCGCTATTTTTTCCTTCTCAGACCTCATCCCTCCCATCCGCTACCGCACTCCGAACACATGGCGCGGCGCCACCCACAACTTCCCCATTCTACGCGTTCCCTCCACATCCGATTTCGGACAGGTATACGGTACTCTACCGTACCCTGTGTACTGTACTTACAGGCGCTGACGCGCGCGCTCGTCGTTCCGCGTCTGAAGGCGGGCGAGCTGCGCATCGTGACGACGATGCACGTCAACAAGGAGCGGTTCGACTACGAGAAACGCGAGGACGAGAGGAAGGTGGGTGGGAAGTGGGCAACGGGGGAGAGATAGAACATGTACATGGTTCCGACTTGTTTTCAGTCCATGAACACGTTGCATTACTATTTATGGTAGCCATATATTTCGAACAATGATGAACCATTGCATTGAATTGAAATGAATTGAAACTGACCATTCTGAAAAAAAACTTACCAAAATCGACTTCAGCTCCCGTCCGCTCCGCCCGCCCAGCCCGATTTCCGCTTCTCGCTACTCAACGACAAGCGGGTTTCCAAATCGAAGCTTGACGCAAACAGTTTCCAGGAGCCTGCACGACTTCACCATCATCTGCCGCGACGGTCGGGCGACGTATCCGAAGGCGCTGCTCTACGCGACGTCCACCTTCTTCCGGTACACTGACACGTGGTTTCATATCTTTATCCATGCAGTGACTGGTTCGACTCGCGGGGCTACGACGCCGTTGAGATCACGCAGGACGACACTATGCTCGCCTGCCTGAAGAAGGTGCATTGGTTACGGTGTTTACAACTTATCTCAGTGGGTGTCCTTAAGATGGTCAATTCATTAAATTACCCTATTAGTGAGTTTTTGTATGGTGCACTTACCTTGGTTCCTGGGTGGGTTACTGTAAGGAGTAAACCTCGGTGAGTTACTGTAAGATGCGTCGTAGATGGTGAGCTTCATGGTGACGCAGACATGGCAGTGGGAGAAGAACAAAGAGCTAACGTTGGACGAGGTCTGTGACGAGAGTAGTACATAGAAAGGAGTAGTATTTGTTTAGGCCGAGAACATTCTGCGGCTAATTGAAAGATTCTGCGTGCAGAGATGGTGAGAGAGAGAAAGAGAGAGAGAGAGAGAAAGAGAGAGAGAGAGAGAGAGAGAGAGAGAGAGAGAGAGAGAGAGACTCAGGGGCCTCGCCTACACCTGGGTGCGGAACCAGTTGATCCGACAGCTGATCGAGGTGGGATTCCCGCAGTTACCAAACTCACTTTGTCGATTCTTTCAGAAGCAGAAGAATCTTGACTACGTTGTTCGAATGCTGGTGTTTGTACACGAGTTCCGCAGGCTCTACGAAGTGGAGGAGGTCAGCTCTCTCTCTCTATCTCTCTCTCTCTCTCTCTCTCTCTCTCTATCTCTCTCTTCCTCCCTCTCTCCCTTTCTCCCTCTTTTCTCTTTGATTCCTCTCTCTCCTAGATGTGCTTTGCTCTCATCATCGACAAGCACACCAACCAGTTTCTGCTCGACTACGCTCTCCGGGTAGCTACTGTAGCTACCGTATGCATTCTATACTACCGTAACCAGGGTTCGAACGCGGCCCGGAACGAGTTGCATGCCAAGCTCACCGCCGAGGGCCGATTCCGCACCAGCAGCATTCTCGTGAGTCACATTATCGATCGGCTATCGATCAATAATTAAACTGGATTTTTCGGTTGGACTAATTTAACTGGACTAATTGAGAATTGACTCTCGACTAAAAAACCCGGCACCCAAAAAGTCTATGAATCAATATTATTCGGTGAATTCGTAACACTTATTATCTTTTAAAAGGACTTCCGTAAGAGAAGAGTTTGTGTTACTCAACGTAATGCAACAAAAGCTCATGCATTTTATCAATCGAAATAGTGAACAAACCTGCTCTTTCTGCAATAAAAACTAATGCGAGCAAATGTTGTATGTCGGGAAATTGATTTCGGTATCCGATCATTATATATAACTTGTTGAACTATTGGAGCAGGTTTGTGTACTATTTCGATTGATAAAATGCATGAGCTTTTGTTGCATTACGTTGAGTAACACAAACTCTTCTCTTACGGAAGTCCTTTTAAAAGATAATGAATGTACTTTTATTGGATTTCATATAAATCTATCTACATTAACATGAACCACAAAACATTTTTTAAAAAGAAATCCAACAGTTCACCCACCTTGTTGAGTCCAAAATTGTATAAAATTTGCAAAAAAAGAGTTTAGGTAATGCTGATGGGAAAATTTACAATTCCAATGTCATTTCTATGTAAAATCATATATTACAAAAGGTTTGCCGCCAGCCGGAACCGAACTCGAGCCATGTGTCTCAACGGGCGCAATCGCTAACCACAACACTACTGTGCGCATTGCACAGCACGCGATCTAAACGATATCAGTGCAATCCACAGGCAGTGCGGATTGTGCACCTCCTGTCTGCTGGGGGCAGCCGGTGCGCGCCACCCCCCCCCCCCCCTAGAAAACGTTCCGTACACGGGGGATTGCCTGCCCCTCAGGGGGCGCGCGCGCGGATCTCGCTTCCTACAACAGCTAGCGTTACCAAAATCGAAACTTAACCATTTTCTAACATCCTGATAACATCTATCAGCATCACATTGTTCTCGTAAAGATTCTAAGGAACCTTTCGTTCAATCGCCTTTTGCCGATTCTAGCGCGCGACTAGGGTTAACACAAACCAACCAGCGCTGCCGCGCTGGTTGTAATTGTTGCAAACTGTTCTTTTATCGTAACACTAACTTTGCAAGAAGCTCAAATTAATCTCTTACCGTAACACTTATCTTTGCAAGAAGCTCAAATTATTCCTCTACCGTAACACTTATCTTTGCAAGAAGCTCAAATTATTTTCCTACCGTAACACTTATCTTTGCAAGAAGATCAAATTATTCTCTTACCGTAACACTTATCTTCGCAAAAAAATCAAATTATTCCCCTACCGTAACACTTTTCTTTGCAAGAAGCTCAAATTATTCTCCTACCGTAACACTTATCTTTGCAAGAAGATCAAATTATTCTCTTACCGTAACACTTATCTTCGCAAAAAAATCAAATTATTCCCCTACCGTAACACTTTTCTTTGCAAGAAGCTCAAATTATTCTCCTACCGTAACACTTATGTTTGCAAGAAGATCAAATTATTCTCTTACCGTAACACTTTTCTTCGCAAAAAGATCAAATTATTTTCTTACCGTAACACTTATCTTTGCAAGAAGCTCAAATTATTCTCCTACCGTAACACTTATCTTTGCAAGAAGATCAAATTATTCTCCCACCGTAACACTTATCTTTGCAAGAAGATCAAATTATTCTCCTACCGTAACACTTGCCTTTGCAAGAAGCTCGAATTATCCTCTTTCCGCAACACTAATCTTTGCAAGAAGATCAAATTATTCTCCTAAAGTCGTCACCATGTTCGTGACCATGCACGTTTCATAGGTTGTGGCACATACTTCAAATAATTTCTTTTTGAAAGAAAGGTCACAATTTGTCATAGGCAAGCAATCCGTGATCTTTGCTGAGACCATTGGACATGGTGTGGATCTCTTCAAATAGGCGAATGCAACGTGCTTGCGCGCGAATAGTTATCCTGGAGAAGTGGAGGGGCCTTTACACATACGCTGTTTTTCAGGAGCGTCTCAACGAGGTGCGCGAGAAGACGTTCCATGTGTGCAAGTACGAGAGACGTGCGAAGGCGTAAGCGCCATCGGCTCAGGACACCTCATACCTATGACCCATCACTCATACCCTTATCAATTAATTCCCCGATTTCGTCACGCGATTTGTGCGATAAACTGTCAAAGTGATCCCGAAAGTAATGTTGAGACCAGGTTTTATAGGCGCAAGTTTTGCGCTTGCTGCTCGCTTATCACTGGGTTTTATCTGATTACCGACCGCTGCTCGACTGCTCAGTGGCATTTGATGACCGATAAACACAAACACTGTGTGTGAGCCGAGTGTTGCCATACTGTTTTGATATTGTTTGCACTGATCGAAAATCTTTTTCATTGATTGTTATTCACTTTGTTTCATCAGATGTCCAGAAAACCTTCATCCGCCAAGCTGCCGTCTTTACCGCCGCAGCAAAGGGTGAGAATACTCAGTGTTTTTGGTGAAACGACTGAAAATGTTTTGTCACATTATCAGTCTAGGTTGTCCACATCGGAGCACTAGTTGAGTTATTCAGAACAATAACATGGTAGATTCTCGGTTTCGACTCCTCGCGCAAAGATCATATTATTGCGGAAGTTATCTTATCAGGTTGAGAGAGGGATTCCTCTTATTCCTCTTAATCCTTTTTTTTCTGCCAGCGCGCGATCGCGTGCCTTTCTCTGTTATTCCCCCGACCCCTGAACAATGCTGTGCGGCGGAGGACACTAACCGGATTGGAACTCGATTTTGCTACTCTCTACATCTACGGCATTGCCCGACGAAGTCGCGCCCGGAATCACAGCTCATTCGGCCAATGACCTACTGCACCTCAATGTAGGAGGAACAAAATGGGTTTTCGAACAATGGTCATAATCAATAACATGCAATAGAGAACTCACAAAACACGAATTTGATTGATTTGGTTTTCCTCTTACCCTTTGAACCTTCCAACAATCAGCAGCTGAACTAATTGTTATGCTTATGATTTGACGGTTTTGTTATTACACACACCAATAATTGATTTTGTGAGTCACTCCAGGTCCACTGGACCGCTTGATCCGATCGGATCTGTCGGCCGAGAACCTGCATTGGTTCCGCGATCAGTGCCAGGGCGGACTTGTTGAAGCCTATGACCTACATTATAAAAGTATAGTCGGATTGGATCTTATATGTCATTTGTGACATTTCACATGTTGTGCAGTTTTGTGCAACACATCATGTATACCTTCGAAGATACAAAACGCTTTGTGAGAGGGGATCGAACCCATGGGCAGATCGCAACGGCACAAAACTGCACACCATGTGAAATGTCACGGATGGCATATAGGATCCAATCCGACTATAGGTGTTGTTATTATGAAACACCCACAACATCAGTTCTGCGAGACTTTTAACAGTGAATTCGTTTGTTCTCTCTATTTAAGCATGTGCTCACTTGAGAACGGTTTAATTACCCAAGTTTGAGGCGCTCCGGCAATCCGTGTATAGAGAGCGGAGGGAACACTCGAGCCGAACCCACCACTCACCCCACACTCACACAGATACTACTATATTCTACTACGGGTTTCTACTGACACATTTACTGATACGGGATGGCTGTGCAGCTCGCTTCGCAGTCTCAGCAGCCGCCTGTGGGCTCGGACGACGGCTTCCACTCGTGTGGTTCCTCTGACGAGGCCCCCATCGACCGTATCGCAAACCACATCGGACAGCTCGCCTCCACGACTTCGGATTCCCCTTTTCCTCGACATCCTCCAAGGCTGCATCTGACAGCGGCGCCAGCAGCGGCGGAGACGCCGATCACACCATGGTCGACACCAGGATGACGGACGCGGCCCCGGGCGGGGGCTCGCAGCTTCCGGGAGCGTGGTTCTACGACGAGGCAGCGGACGGCGGCGCAGAGTCGGCGGATGACGATGCGTACTCCCTGCACGGGATCCGCGCCGCGCTGTCGACTCGCAACGTGACGGAGTCTGTGGAGGTGCCTTCGAGTGAGCACGTGGCGGAGATAGTGGGAAGACAAAGCTGCAAGATCAAGGCTCTTCGGGCGAAGACGAACACGTACATCAAGACTCCGGTGCGGGAAGAGAAGCCGGTGTTCGTGGTGACTGGCCGACAGGAGGACGTGCTGGTGGCGAAGCGGGAGATAGAGTGCGCCGCCGAACACTTCACCCAGATCCGAGCCTTGCGCCGCCACAGCCGAGGTGGCGTGCCTGCCCCCGGCCACGTGACTGCGTACGTGCGGGTGCCGCTGGTGGTCCGGCCCAAGGGGGCTACGATCAAGCGCATCCAGCAGGACACCCACACATACATCATCACTCCCAGCCGCGAGCAAGAGCCCATCTTAGAGGTGACGGGTCTTCCGTCGAACGTGGATGCTGCTCGGAAGGAGATCGAGCAGCACATCTACCAGCGCACTGGCAGCATTTCCATCACGGACCTCTCGACGCAGCTGGGCAGCTTCGAGATGCCCCCTCTGGCGCCGCTGCAGATGGCCGTCGGAGGACAGCGCGCCTCGTACGGCAGCCTGGCCCGCCAGCAGCCTGGGCAGCAGTGGCCGAGGAGCGGGTCGGTGTCTGGCAGCGGGTCGGCTGCGGCCATGGAGCAACGCCTACCACAGCCTCGGCATCGGAGCTGAGATGGCAGGATGTGAGTGTGACTATCGATTGGTTATGGATTGATTACCGTGTTTTTTTCAGCCCCAGCTGTTTGCTGCGCGGATGGTGTCTGGTTCGTTGTGGGGAGTGCAGCAAGAGATGTGGGGAATGACGAGGGACGAGGGTCCGGGAGACTCACCCCCTATGGCTGCCATGGGATTTTTCATCTCCTCCATCTGGAGCACCGAGCACACGGACCCGCTCCACGTGTAGGTCCGTTTCCCTGTCCCCGCTTCCCCCACGCACCCCCTCTAATACGAGTCGATTAAGCAGAGCCCCCCCCCCCGGAGTTGAAATGCGGACTATTTATATCGCAGAGTGTATTTTACCACACAAGATTGCATTTTTAGTATTATATAGAGGATTGGAGAGATAGTTTGGCGGTTGTTTGTATGCATTCCGATTGGCGAGTATTAATTAATATGGCCTGGCGCCCCTCCCTCACCTCGCCCCTTCTATACCAGTACAGTGTGCGTTATTTTCTTTCAATTCACTACTGACTATATATTTCATAGCTAACACTGTATTTTGTATATTCACTCCTACGACCCCCGTTTTGCACTTACTTTTCCAACTTTCAGCCAGTGGCGCTTTTAGTACTAGTATTACATATAATTCTAAATTTTATACATGTTTGAAGCATTTCCATATGAATAATTTCATCTAAAACTTGTGTTATCACATTTGCCGTAATTGACGTTATGATGTCTTGTCTTGTGTTCCTGAATTTTGTTTAAAAATATTTTCATTTCAATCATTAAAGTTACTAACTATGGTTTTTCCAGGCATGCAAATCTTCACCACTTTCGAATCTGGTTGGCAGCCGTACGCAGCATCGCATAGGCGCCTGCAAAGCTATTGCGTGTCTCGGCAAAGCCGACGCATCTGGTCGAGATGGTCGAGAGAAAAAGGAGAGTAGCTGGTAAAACAATAAACAACGCTGCTCAGGTATCGAACGTCTCATCTGCTGGCAAAGTTAGCATTATACCTACATCTTTGTTCTCTTGTTTATTATCTATTCTGTTTATGGTTCTATGATTGTGTTGTCACAGCCAGTTAACAGATACATGCCAGTTTTGGATAAATGTTTGAACGTCCTTTGCAAAGTGTTATGCCATTAGTGACAGAGCCTGTGGATCTCGGATAACTTGCAAAACAAAAAAATCAGTGTTCCTTGTTTTTGCCCCATTTTTTGTATGATAGTGTTCCCAGCACAATCCGACACGACTAGCTTTTTGTAGCCTGACCACTCATCCCGAGCCCTGACTTCACAAGGTACACAACAGTCATCGTATAGTTCTATGCTCGCAAAAAGTTGCGCGCGGTGGGGTAGATCAGAGGACGACGGAGAGTACGTTCAGCTCTCAGCAATAGCGCGCAAAACAAGAGAGGCAGGCGGTTATAGCACCGTGTGAAAACTAACGCTCTGGCGCAGGATAAAGCCCTAGTCGCAAGAGCGCTGCATCCTTTACACCGCTCATCAATCAACTCGAGTGATCAAGACGGAAGAGTGGGTACAGACTCTCACGAGTGATCCCATTTTCGAGTGGAGTCGTGTGAATAATGTCAAGAACGCATGAATGAATATAAATGCAGATCTGTGAGTGACGCGTGAGTCAAATGAGATCGGTTGCGTGTTAACTGCCATTTGTCCCACCTTTTTTGCCGAAAAGAGGTGAAGAGGTCGTTGAACATTGGTGACAAAATCATTCAATGAAACTCTCAACAACACGTAATTGAGAAATGTTTGTGTCTTGTTCAGTTGTGTGTTCTTCCAATAGAGTGTCAACATTATACCGATTTTTATACCGATGAATATTACTGAATGTGAAAAAAAAACATGCTTTGCGCTTTGCGTCCGTGAACTTCACGCCCATGTGTAGCACATCGGTTCGGCGGGAATCTCGGCAGTCCATCGCGGCATATTGACGATCTCGTCGATCTCGTCGGCTCGCGATGTGATCAGCCGCTCGTAGCCTGAATTAGTGAGAACTAAAATACAATACATGCAATTGCACTACGCACACATCCGCTTTCGGTCCCTTTCACTGGACCGAGTGTGTGATCCTACCGGACCATCATCAGTGATGAGCAGGGGCGGTGCTGCGAATGTGCTGGTGCGACTTCTCTGCGGCCGGCTCACCTTCTCGATCGGCGGCGTAGAGCGGAATGGCCGCCTCACACACCCTCTCGGAGACGCAGTAGCCTTGCAGCGTCGAAACAGGGACCACTTGAGTCTGCTTCCCCTTCGCGTCGGTCGAAAGAATTTGCACGACTGTGAAGTGCATGGATGCGTCTTGTATTATGAATGAACATACATTTGTTGGTCACGGGATCTGTGTACTGGACGTCGAAGAGTTGCACGAGCTTGTTGCGGCAGATGTCTTGAAACCACTGCAGATTGGCGGAGGAGAGGTCGGGACGGATCAGGCGGCCGAGCAAGCCTGTGTGTTTCTCAGTACTCGAGCATCACTATCCACTGGCGAAACTCTGCGTTGTTGGAAAGTCTCGGGGGAAAAACATCTTGCGTTGCCAATGGCCGCGACAATACTCAAAACAAAAGGGTCAATTTGGCTACTCAAAGATCCAGTGGCTTTGTGTAGAAAAGACACATTATCGATTTTGAAGCCGAAATGTGCGCTGCGTCGCATATTACAGACCTAAAGATCACTCACGCCCGTGTTCGTGCTTGGCTAGTGGCAGGGCTAGGATGGCGGCTGCGAGGCGGGGCGATGCCACGATCAAGTGGCGACTGTCTACCGGCGAGACGACGTTGAACGCGAGCAGTGGCAGCGTTTGCTAAATGTTGCTTGACATGATTGCAATGCTCGTTCAAGGCCCTTCAGGAAGTAGCGAGTAGTTATACGCTGTTTGGGTGTTCACCAGTTTTTGAGTGTGTACACCAATGCTCACCTGCAATCGAAGTTGTGCGAACACGTGCGCGCCATTGTTGGCACATGTCAAGAGATCCAGGTTGGCGAACACCTAAACAGAGAGAAGTTTTGAAATAGAAATCGATATAGTTGGCCGACAGGTAAAGGTAAATGTGAAGGTATGCAGTCCCCAATTCAAGACACTTATGAGCACTGTGCGGGGTCGAAAGAAGACTGGCAGGACACCATAGCCCAGTAATTTCAATCTCTCGCCCGTCATGCCTGCAAGAATCCGAGCGATTCTCCCGGCGTCTTGGTGAAACGACAGAGTGCCTCCATCGTTGAGTGATTGAACGATGGACCGCTGTAGCACTGAACTGATACTTGCACATCTTCATCACGACCTTTCATTCACAAACCACACTGGTCTCATCAGCTCGGAAGAGTTGGGCGGAGAAGCGAGTCTTGTCGGTGTCGTGAAAGCACCGATTGGGCGTTGCGACGTAGCCGAGTTCAGTGAGCGGCTGATGCAGGTCTTTGAGGATGTTGGTAGTGTAGCAGGCAATCTGCAGCAGCTGGTACACCATGGTTGGGGTGGAATGAGCATGTTCCACGCAGGTTGCCGCGCGGATGCTCTGTTGCCATCATAAAAAAACACGAAAATGATGGGCGTATACGGGGTCTATGTGAAAGCAATGGAAACGCGAGGAAAGACGTGGATTCAAAATGCTGTGAAAAACCAATTTATTCGAAGTTATCCCAGAATGATTTTGTTGACACAATGGCAACTGGTATATATCTTGAAATAGTAGTGATGTTCAAATAAGGCGACTAAAAATAGTTTTCTTGCAGGTTTCGATTTCGATGTGCACTAGTACCAAGAAAAAAATGGCCAGGAAATGGAGGACAAAACACTTAATTTTAGAAAAGGCACAATTTTGTACTGTTTTCCTTTTCTGTTATAGAAATGAGGATGCCAATAAACACGTACATGTTTGTCTTAAATGCACAACACTTAATTTAAGAAAAGGCACAATTGTGTACCGTTTTCTGTTATAGAAATGAGGATGCCATTAAACACGTACAGTACAATCCGTAATAAGTAGAAAATTTGTAGAAATAAGTAATATTTATATTATAAGTAATAAATCACTGTAACTCCGTTCAGAGGCGGAATTTTGAGTTGCATCAAAAGAGAGAATTGTTGTTCACAGTAGTCTGCACATGATTGTGTAGTTTGTTTTGTGATTACATCAGCGTTTGGCCGGAGTTTTCTATTTAGTTTCTCTAATCGACACTGGTCATTTCTCAGTTGGCGGGAAATGAGCGAGATTTTATGCAAATTTCACTCGACCGACCATCGTCATTTCTCTCGATATTCGTGAATATGGAGAACTCCGGCACAAAGCGATGAAACCACAAAACAAACTACGTAGTCACATGCAGACTACAGTGAACAACAATTAAGTATCTATTTTGATGTAACTCAAAATTCCGCCTCTGAACGGAGTTACAGCGATTTAAAAAGCATTGCCGAGAATCGAGTGTTGTCCGCGTTCATGAAACACTGTTCCGAAGTGTTTATGTATCCCAACCCATAGAGTGTACTGTTGAGATTGGGGAGTAGACTTGTAGTATAGCAGGCAATCTGCAGCAGTTGGTACATCGCTCAATGACATAGGCTTGAATGGAATTCCGAATGCTCAGGTTGCCTCGGGATCTCGTCTCCATGTTGTCAGAAAAAATACGCATGATGACTGACAAATGCTCCGCATTTATTGACATTCTTGACAATGCGAACATGAAAAGTCGTACATGAAAAATGTTTTCGAACATAATTTTCAAACGCGAAAAAAACACTGGTCGAGAAAACATCGTTTTCCAGCTGGTTTTGATCGAAATATTGGAACTTCTATTCACTCGAAATGCTGGACTTCCTTCATTCCCCTCGCTTCCCTCGCTGTGGCTGGTCCAATGGAGGAGGGGGAGGCGTTGCCGTCGACCTTTGGAGAGTTGGCCATGGCTCCCGTCTTGCCGGCGGAGGAAGCGCGCACTCTCATTGGAGTGGCCAGAGCCGCGCTCGCCCCGCCGCCTGCGAGAAACGTCTACGAGGAGCTGCGACTCGTGCACACCTGGAATGTGACGACCACAGAACGCGACGAGTGAGTGAGCGATCTCTCTCTCTCTCTCTGTCTCTCTCTCTACACCTCTCTCTCTCTACCTCTCTCTCTCTCTCTCTCTCTCTCTCTCTCTCTTTACCTGCCTCACTTAGGTTAGAACTCGCTTTCGCCGAGTTTGCCGCCGTGCATGGAGCGATGCATCACATGAGGTGATTATTTGGGAATTTGGGCACTCCCAATTTCAATTTTTTTTTAATTGTAGTTCGATTAGCATCGGATGCTCGCCGTTCTACGACAGCGACCGTGAGGTGGTGCGCCGCTATGATGTCCATCTCGACATATCAGGGTACGAGAGAGAGAGAGAGAGAGAGAGAGAGAGAGAAGAGGGAGGAAGGGGGGAGGAAGAGAGAAGAAGAGAGCGAGAGAGAGAGGGCGAGAGAGAGAGACAGAGAGAGAGAGAGAGAGAGAGAGAGAGAGAGAGAGAGAGGAGAGAGAGAGAGAGAGACTACAGGGTGCACCACTGCTCCGCCATTGACATTCTCCTGCTATGCGTCGATGCGCATGGGCGAGGTGATTGAACGACGAGATTTTTGAAAGTCGTTATATTGATTGATCCCTTTCGGGGATGTTTGCCTATCGCTATTTTTTCCTTCTCAGACCTCATCCCTCCCATCCGCTACCGCACTCCGAACACATGGCGCGGCGCCACCCACAACTTCCCCATTCTACGCGTTCCCTCCACATCCGATTTCGGACAGGTATACGGTACTCTACCGTACCCTGTGTACTGTACTTACAGGCGCTGACGCGCGCGCTCGTCGTTCCGCGTCTGAAGGCGGGCGAGCTGCGCATCGTGACGACGATGCACGTCAACAAGGAGCGGTTCGACTACGAGAAACGCGAGGACGAGAGGAAGGTGGGTGGGAAGTGGGCAACGGGGGAGAGATAGAACATGTACATGGTTCCGACTTGTTTTCAGTCCATGAACACGTTGCATTACTATTTATGGTAGCCATATATTTCGATCAAAGATGAACCAGTAAATTGGGATAAGTTGAACTGAAACTGACCATTTTGAGAAAAAAAAACCAAAATCGATTTCAGCTCCCGTCCGCTCCGCCCGCCCAGCCAGATTTCCGCTTCACGCTACTCAACGACAAGCGGGTTTCCAAATCGAAGCTTGACGCAAACAGTTTCCAGGAGCCTGCACGACTTCACCATCATCTGCCGCGATGGTCGGGCGACGTATCCGAAGGCGCTGCTCTACGCGACGTCCACCTTCTTCCGGTACACTGACACGTGGTTTCATATCTTTATCCATGCAGTGACTGGTTCGACTCGCGGGGCTACGACGCCGTTGAGATCACGCAGGACGACACTATGCTCGCCTGCCTGAAGAAGGTGCATTGGTTACGGTGTTTACAACTTATCTCAGTGGGTGTCCTTAAGATGGTCAATTCATTAAATTACCCTATTAGTGAGTTTTTGTATGGTGCACTTACCTTGGTTCTTGGGTGAGTTACTGTAAGGAAAAAACCTCGGTGAGTTACTGTAAAATGCGTCATAGATGGTGAGCTTCATGGTGACGCAGACATGGCAGTGGGAGAAGAACAAAGAGCTCACGTTGGACGAGGTCTGTGACAAGAGTAGTACATAGAAGGGAGTAGTTTTTGTTTAGGCCGAGAACATTCTGCGGCTCATCGAACGATTCTGCGTGCAGAGATGGTGAGAAAGAGAGAGAGAGAGAGAGAGAGAGAGAGAGAGAGAGACTCAGGGGCCTCGCCTACACCTGGGTGCGAAACCAGTTGATCCGGCAGATGATCGAGGTGGGATTACCGTAGTTACGAAACTCACTTTGTCGATTCTTTCAGAAGCAGAAGAATCTTGACTACGTGGTTCGAATGCTGGTGTTTGTACACGAGTTCCGCAGGCTCTACGAAGTGGAGGAGGTCAGGTCTCTCTCCCTCTCTCCCTCTCTCTCTCTCCCTCTCTTCTCTTTGATTCCTCTCTCTCCTAGATGTGCTTCGCTCTCATCATCGACAAGCACACCGACCAGTTTCTGCTCGACTATGCTCACCGGGTATACTGTAGCTACCGTATGCATTATATACTACCGTAACCAGGGTTCGAACGCGGCCCGGAACGAGTTGCATGCCAAGCTCACCGCCGAGGGCCAATTCCGCACCAGCAGCATTCTCGTGAGTCACATTATCAATCGGCTATCGATCGATAATTCGACTGGATTGCTCGCCTTTCGACTAACTGACTCGGACTTTACATAGATACTCATCCGGCAGCCAAAACTCTATAAATTCGTACTATTCGGTGAATCCATAATTTTTGCAAAAAGATCAAATTATTCCCCTACCGTAACACTTATCTTTGCAAGAAGCTCAAATTATTCTCCTACCGTAACACTTATGTTTGCAAACAGATCAAATTATTCTCCTACCGTAACACTTACCTTTGCAAGAAGCTCGAATTATCCTCTCACCGCAACACTAATCTTTGCAAGAAGATCAAATTATTCTCCTAAAGTCGTCACCATGTTCGTGACCATGCACGTTTCATAGGTTGTGGCACATACTGCAAATAATTTCTTTTTAAAATAAAGGTCACAATTCGTCATAGGCAAGCAATCCGTGGTCTATGCTGAGACCATTGGACATGGTGTGGATCTCTTCAAATAGGCGAATGCAAAGTGCTTGCGCGCGAATAGTTATCCTGGAGAAGTGGAGGAGAGGCCTTTACTTTACACATACGCTGTTTTTCAGGAGCGTCTCAACGAGGTGCGCGAGAAGACGTTCCATGTGTGCAAGTACGAGAGACGTGCGAAGGCGTAAGCGCCATCGGCTCAAGACACCTCATACGACCATGACCCATCACTCATACCCTTATCAATTAAATCCCCGATTTCGTCACGCGATTTGTGTGATAAACTGCGAAAGTAATCCCGGGGCAGTATTGTTGAGACCAGGTTTTATAGGCGCAAGTTTTGCGCTTGCTGCTCGCTTATCACTTAGTCTTATCTGATTACCGACCGCTGCTCGACTGCTCAGTGGCATTTGATGACCGATAAATACAAACACTGTGTGTCACAGCCGAGTGTTGCTATACTGTTTTGATACAGTTTGCCTTGATCGCTAATCGCTTTCATTGATTTTTGTTATTCACTTTGTTTCAGATGTCTAGAAAACCTTCATCCGCAAAGCTGCCGTCTTTGCCGCCGCAGCAAAGGGTGAGAATACTCAGTGTTTTTGGTAAAACGACTGAAAATGTTGTCACATTATCAGTCTAGGTTGTCCACATTGGAGCACTAGTTGAGTTATTTAAAACAATAACTTGGCAGATTCACGGTTTCGACTCCTCGCACAAAGATCATAATATTGCGGAAGTTATCTTATCAGATTCTGAGAACTGCGCGCATGGTTTCGTAGAACATCGAATGCGAATTTGAGTTTTCATAAATATAATATAGTGAGAAGAGTTCCAGCTTTTGCCCAACGAAGTCGCGCCCGGAATCACAGCTCATTCGGCCAATGACCTACTGCACCTCAATGTAGGAGGAACAAGGTGGGTTTTCGAACATGGGTCATAATCAAAAACATGCAATAGAGAAACCACAAAACGCGAATTTGGTTGATTTGGTTCCAATTCCTCTTACCCTTTGAACCTTCCAACAATCGGCGGCATTGAATGACTTGATATTTGGTTTTAGTTCATCATAAACTTGCAGGTACACGACTCTGTACGAGACGGTGGCCGGGTGTGGCTCTGCGTAGCCAAACTCGAATTGATTTTTTTTGAGCACGTGCTGATAACTATCGCATGTGAAACGTATTTCAGAATTGTTCAAATTGGTATTACACTTGCTTGGTTGCTGGAACGATACCCAAGATCTACATAAGTCGGAGGTAATCAATGCGAGAAATCGTAATGCTTGCAACAGAAAGCTGCTCTCACCGCCATCACTCGGGTGAAACGGATACAGTTGATATATCTCTTAAAAGTACTCGCGTAAAGAGAGTCAGTTTGTCTTGACCCAATTCAACAAAAGCGCATGCATAAAACGTTTACAAATACTAACACAAACCTGCTCCTCTCTCTCTCTCTCTCTCTCTCTCTCTCTCTCTCTCTCTCTAATATTGATTACATTTCATCAATTTCATCGATTCATCGAACAGTCCGTTATGCGCAGGTTTGTGTTAGTATTTGTAAACGTTTTATGCATGCGCTTTTGTTGAATTGGGTCAAGACAAACTGACTCTCTTTACGCGAGTACTTTTAAGAGATAATATATGTGCTTTTGTTAAATTTCATAGAAATTTCTTTTCTACCTGATTGCCAAGCTCCGTCGTTCATTCGTATGCGCAGAACTATGATGAATGATACAATTTAATGATGGTAGCAAGTCATTGAATATACTACATTCTACAGGTCGTGTTTGTTGCGTATGTACAACAATGTTTCTCATGGTATCAAAAGAAACGCTTTGAAAGAAATTTTACTCTTTATTTTGAATCGCTGAGGCGTAAGTGCATGTCTACTACCGTCTGCGCGCTCTCTCAATATCGCGCACTCTCGCGCTCTCTCTCTCGCCCCGCCCACCGAGAGAGAGAGAGCTAGCAGCCAGCGTTGACTGGAAACGGTCCACACACACACACACCCACACGCTGGCCTCTCGCCTCATGGGTGCGCGCGATCGCGCATAACTTCTTTCACAGAAAAGATACAAAGATGGCGTCAACCAGTGATCTGGCCTACGGAACCGTGCGAATCTAACTAACATGAATTGGATGAGTTCACGTTGCTGCTAACATGACCTTTGGATATCGCTTCTTAAAAATTCTAGCGCGAGCCTTATCCTAAGCCAAAAGAGAGGGCGCTGCGCGCCCTCTCTAATAAATACAAAAAAAAAACCGCCACGATATGCAAATTGAGAATATCAATAACCGACTCCTCATACCGCGATTCGCATCAGCTCGTTTGGTGGCAGCTCACACCTTCTTCCGTCGCGCATGTAGTTGAGCACGTGCGCGAAGAGAAGCCCGTCACGGTTGATGAACATTGTGCCCGTCTCGTCGTGCTGCAAGGTCAGTGTCAGCACACGCGCATGATGAGTAATCAAAATGTTTAACCGATTGTCGCAACAGTTCAGTTATCAGTGTATGCTCATGAGTGATGAGTGGTCAGTAGAAATGTTTACTAGCTTGTTGTTCAATCTCGAGGACAAGTCGCTAGCTGCTTACAATCTCCGAAACATACTTCCAAAGCCAAGACTTTCAAAAAGCGTTGTAAGGGAAGATATTAGATATCTTGAATTGACAGCCAGTACGTTTTTTAATCGTCTAACTGAAAAGAGGCGGCGCTATTGCAGAGCGGGAACCCAGGCTAACAGTCTTGGTGCAAGACGCACCTGTATCTCGTCCTCGAATCGCAGTATCTTGCCGGAATGGTCGTCGATGCGGAGGAATTGCTCGAAGAACGCAGAGCCACACCCGGCCACCGTCTCGTACAGAGTCGTGTACCTGCAAGTTTATGATGAACTAAAACCAAATATCAAGTCATTCAATGCCGCCGATTGTTGGAAGGTTCAAAGGGTAAGAGGAATTGGAACCAAATCAACCAAATTCGCGTTTTGTGGTTTCTCTATTGCATGTTATTGCTTATGACCATTGTTCGAAAACCCACCTTGTTCCTCCTACATTGAGGTGCAGTAGGTCATTGGCCGAATGAGCTGTGATTCCGGGCGCGACTTCGTTGGGCAAAAGCTGGAACTCTTCTCACTATATTATATTTATGAAAACTCAAATTCGCATTCGATGTTCTACGAAACCATGCGCGCAGTTCTCAGAATCTGATAAGATAACTTCCGCAATATTATGATCTTTGTGCGAGGAGTCGAAACCGTGAATCTGCCAAGTTATTGTTTTAAATAACTCAACTAGTGCTCCAATGTGGACAACCTAGACTGATAATGTGACAACATTTTCAGTCGTTTTACCAAAAACACTGAGTATTCTCACCCTTTGCTGCGGCGGCAAAGACGGCAGCTTTGCGGATGAAGGTTTTCTAGACATCTGAAACAAAGTGAATAACAAAAATCAATGAAAGCGATTAGCGATCAAGGCAAACTGTATCAAAACAGTATAGCAACACTCGGCTGTGACACACAGTGTTTGTATTTATCGGTCATCAAATGCCACTGAGCAGTCGAGCAGCGGTCGGTAATCAGATAAGACTAAGTGATAAGCGAGCAGCAAGCGCAAAACTTGCGCCTATAAAACCTGGTCTCAACAATACTGCCCCGGGATTACTTTCACAGTTTATCGCACAAATCGCGTGACGAAATCGGGGATTTAATTGATAAGGGTATGAGTGATGGGTCATGGTCGTATGAGGTGTCTTGAGCCGATGGCGGTTACGCCTTCGCACGTCTCTCGTACTTGCACACATGGAACGTCTTCTCGCGCACCTCGTTGAGACGCTCCTGAAAAACAGCGTATGTGTAAAGTAAAGGCCTCTCCTCCACTTCTCCAGGATAACTATTCGCGCGCAAGCACTTTGCATTCGCCTATTTGAAGAGATCCACACCATGTCCAATGGTCTCAGCATAGACCACGGATTGCTTGCCTATGACGAATTGTGACCTTTATTTTAAAAATAAATTATTTGCAGTATGTGCCACAACCTATGAAACGTGCATGGTCACGAACATGGTGACGACTTTAGGAGAATAATTTGATCTTCTTGCAAAGATTAGTGTTGCGGTGAGAGGATAATTCGAGCTTCTTGCAAAGGTAAGTGTTACGGTAGGAGAATAATTTGATCTGTTTGCAAACATAAGTGTTACGGTAGGAGAATAATTTGAGCTTCTTGCAAAGATAAGTGTTACGGTAGGGGAATAATTTGATCTTTTTGCAAAAATTATGGATTCACCGAATAGTACGAATTTATAGAGTTTTGGCTGCCGGATGAGTATCTATGTAAAGTCCGAGTCAGTTAGTCGAAAGGCGAGCAATCCAGTCGAATTATCGATCGATAGCCGATTGATAATGTGACTCACGAGAATGCTGCTGGTGCGGAATTGGCCCTCGGCGGTGAGCTTGGCATGCAACTCGTTCCGGGCCGCGTTCGAACCCTGGTTACGGTAGTATATAATGCATACGGTAGCTACAGTATACCCGGTGAGCATAGTCGAGCAGAAACTGGTCGGTGTGCTTGTCGATGATGAGAGCGAAGCACATCTAGGAGAGAGAGGAATCAAAGAGAAGAGAGGGAGAGAGAGAGGGAGAGAGGGAGAGAGACCTGACCTCCTCCACTTCGTAGAGCCTGCGGAACTCGTGTACAAACACCAGCATTCGAACCACGTAGTCAAGATTCTTCTGCTTCTGAAAGAATCGACAAAGTGAGTTTCGTAACTACGGTAATCCCACCTCGATCATCTGCCGGATCAACTGGTTTCGCACCCAGGTGTAGGCGAGGCCCCTGAGTCTCTCTCTCTCTCTCTCTCTCTCTCTCTCTCTCTCTCTCTCTCTCTTTCTCACCATCTCTGCGCGCAGAATCGTTCGATGAGCCGCAGAATGTTGTACTAATCTCTTCTATGTACTAATCTCGTCACAGACCTCGTCCAACGTGAGCTCTTTGTTCTTCTCCCACTGCCATGTCTGCGTCACCATGAAGCTCACCATCTACGACGCATCTTACAGTAACGCATCTTACGCACCAGCACATTCGCAGCATTGCCCCCTGTGCTACCGGCTCATCACTGTTGGTGGTCCCGGCCGGTAGGACCACACACTCGGTTCAGTGAAAGGGACCGAAAGCGGATGTGTGCGTAGTGTAATTGCATGTATTGTATTTTAGTTCTCACTAATTCAGGCTACGAGCGGCTGATCACATCGCACGCCGACGAGATCGACGAGATCGTCAATATGCGATGGACTGCCGAGATTCCCGCCGAACCGATGTGCTACACATGGGCGTGAAGTTCACGGACGCAAAGCATGTTTTTCACACTGAGTAATAATTATGCATTATCGGTATAAATGCCATAAAATGTTGATAACTTGTTGTACGAGTGTTGAGAGTGTTGAGAGTTCCGGACTAGATAGATCCTTGAGTCGCCAAAATTCAACGACCTTTTCTTGGCAAACGCGGCTGGACAAATATCAGTTGTCTCGCTCACTCAGAGATTTACATTTAGGCATGCGGTTTTGACTTTTGCGCTCTTGTGCCTAGTTCGACGATGACTTGATGTGTATCTTGTGAAGTCACGGCTCGTGGTGCGTGATCACCCTACAAAAAGCTAGTCGTGCCGGGTATTGCCGGGAACACTATCATACAAAAAATGGGGCAAAAACATCTAACACTGATTTTTCTGTTTTGCAAGTGATCCGAAATCCACAGGCTCCGTCACTAATGACATAACACTTCGCAATAGGCGTTCAAACATTTATCCAAAATTGAGATGTATTTAGCTGACTGTGACAACACAATCATAGAAATAGAATAGATAATAAACAATAGAACGAAGATGTAGGTATAATGCTAACTTTGCCAGCATCAATAAATGTTATGAAATTCATACATAAAAAAATAAGAAGTACGTATTTTCTTCTTTTTTCACTCCCACGAGTAGCACAGCAGCTGTTTCAGCACAGCAGCCGATAATGCATTATTATTACTCAGTGTGAAAAACATGCTTTGCGTCCGTGAACTTCACGCCCATGTGTAGCACATCGGTTCGGCGGGAATCTCGGCAGTCCATTGCGGCGTATTGACGATCTCGTCGATCTCGACGGCTCGCGATGTGATCAGCCGCTCGTAGCCTGAATTAGTGAGAACTAAAATACAATACATGCAATTACACTACGCACACATCCGCTTTCGGTCCCTTTCACTGAACTGAGTGTGTGGTCCTACCGGCCGGGACCACCAACAGTGATGAGCCGGTAGCACAGGGGGCAATGCTGCGAATGTGCTGGTGCGACTTCTCGGCGGCCGGCTCACCTTTTCGATCGGCGGCGTAGAGCGGAATGGTCGCCTCACACACCCTCTCGGAGACGCAGTAGCCTTGCAGCGTCGAAACAGGGACCACTTGAGTCTGCTTCCCCTTCGCGTCGGTCGAAAGAATTTGCACGACTGTGAAGTGCATGGATGCGTCTTGTATTATAAATGAACATACATTTGTTGGTCACGGGATCTGTGTACTGGACGTCGAAGAGTTGCACGAGCTTGTTGCGGCAGATGTCTTGAAACCACTGCAGATTGGCGGAGGAGAGGTCGGGACGGATCAGGCGGCCGAGCAAGCCTGTGTGTTTCTCAGTACTCGAGCATCACTATCCACTGGCGAAACTCTGCGTTGTTGGAAAGTCTCGGGGGAAAAACATCTTGCGTTGCCAATGGCCGCGACAATACTCAAAACAAAAGGGTCAATTTGGCTACTCAAAGATCCAGTGGCTTTGTGTAGAAAAGACACATTATCGATTTTGAAGCCGAAATGTGCGCTGCGTCGCATATTACAGACCTAAAGATCACTCACGCCCGTGTTCGTGCTTGGCTAGTGGCAGGGCTAGGATGGCGGCTGCGAGGCGGGGCGATGCCACGATCAAGTGGCGACTGTCTACCGGCGAGACGACGTTGAACGCGAGCAGTGGCAGCGTTTGCTAAATGTTGCTTGACATGATTGCAATGCTCGTTCAAGGCCCTTTAGGAAGTAGCGAGTAGTTATACGCTGTTTGGATGTTCACCACTTCTTGGGTGTGTACACCAATGCTCACCTGCAATCGAAGTTGTGCGAACACGTGCGCGCCATTGTTGGCACATGTCAAGAGATCCAGGTTGGCGAACACCTAAACAGAGAGAAGTTTTGAAATAGAAATCGATAAAGTTGGCCGACAGGTAAAGGTAAATGTAAAGGTATGCAGTCCCCAATTCAAGACACTTATGAGCACTGTGCGGGGTCGAAAGAAGACTGGCAGGACACCATAGCCCAGTAATTTCAATCTCTCGCCCGTCATGCCTGCAAGAATCCGAGCGATTCTCCCGGCGTCTTGGTGAAACGACAGAGTGCCTCCATCGTTGAGTGATTGAACGATGGACCGCTGTAGCACTGAACTGATACTTGCACATCTTCATCACGACCTTTCATTCACAAACCACACTCGTCTCATCAGCTCGGAAGAGTTGGGCGGAGAAGCGAGTCTTGTCGGTGTCGTGAAAGCACCGATTGGGCGTTGCGACGTAGCCGAGTTCAGTGAGCGGCTGATGCAGGTCTTTGAGGATGTTGGTAGTGTAGCAGGCAATCTGCAGCAGCTGGTACACCATGGTTGGGGTGGAATGAGCATGTTCCACGCAGGTTGCCGCGCGGATGCTCTGTTGCCATCATAAAAAAACACGAAAATGATGGGCGTATACGGGGTCTATGTGAAAGCAATGGAAACGCGAGGAAAGACGTGGATTCAAAATGCTGTGAAAAACCAATTTATTCGAAGTTATCCCAGAATGATTTTGTTGACACAATGGCAACTGGTATTAATCTTGAAATAGTAGTGATGTTCAAATAAGGCGACTAAAAATAGTTTTCTTGCAGGTTTCGATTTCGATGTGCACTAGTACCAAGAAAAAAATGGCCAGGAAATGGAGGACAAAACACTTAATTTTAGAAAAGGCACAATTTTGTACTGTTTTCCTTTTCTGTTATAGAAATGAGGATGCCAATAAACACGTACATGTTTGTCTTAAATGCACAACACTTAATTTAAGAAAAGGCACAATTGTGTACCGTTTTCTGTTATAGAAATGAGGATGCCATTAAACACGTACAGTACAATCCGTAATAAGTAGAAAATTTGTAGAAATAAGTAATATTTATATTATAAGTAATAAATCACTGTAACTCCGTTCAGAGGCGGAATTTTGAGTTGCATCAAAAGAGAGAATTGTTGTTCACAGTAGTCTGCACATGATTGTGTAGTTTGTTTTGTGATTACATCAGCGTTTGGCCGGAGTTTTCTATTTAGTTTCTCTAATCGACACTGGTCATTTCTCAGTTGGCGGGAAATGAGCGAGATTTTATGCAAATTTCACTCGACCGACCATCGTCATTTCTCTCGATATTCGTGAATATGGAGAACTCCGGCACAAAGCGATGAAACCACAAAACAAACTACGTAGTCACATGCAGACTACAGTGAACAACAATTAAGTATCTATTTTGATGTAACTCAAAATTCCGCCTCTGAACGGAGTTACAGCGATTTAAAAAGCATTGCCGAGAATCGAGTGTTGTCCGCGTTCATGAAACACTGTTCCGAAGTGTTTATGTATCCCAACCCATAGAGTGTACTGTTGAGATTGGGGAGTAGACTTGTAGTATAGCAGGCAATCTGCAGCAGTTGGTACATCGCTCAATGACATAGGCTTGAATGGAATTCCGAATGCTCAGGTTGCCTCGGGATCTCGTCTCCATGTTGTCAGAAAAAATACGCATGATGACTGACAAATGCTCCGCATTTATTGACATTCTTGACAATGCGAACATGAAAAGTCGTACATGAAAAATGTTTTCGAACATAATTTTCAAACGCGAAAAAAACACTGGTCGAGAAAACATCGTTTTCCAGCTGGTTTTGATCGAAATATTGGAACTTCTATTCACTCGAAATGCTGGACTTCCTTCATTCCCCTCGCTTCCCTCGCTGTGGCTGGTCCAATGGAGGAGGGGGAGGCGTTGCCGTCGACCTTTGGAGAGTTGGCCATGGCTCCCGTCTTGCCGGCGGAGGAAGCGCGCACTCTCATTGGAGTGGCCAGAGCCGCGCTCGCCCCGCCGCCTGCGAGAAACGTCTACGAGGAGCTGCGATTCGTGCACACCTGGAATGTGACGACCACAGAACGCGACGAGTGAGTGAGCGATCTCTCTCTCTCTCTCTGTCTCTCTCTCTACACCTCTCTCTCTCTACCTCTCTCTCTCTCTCTCTCTCTCTCTCTCTCTCTCTCTCTCTTTACCTGCCTCACTTAGGTTAGAACTCGCTTTCGCCGAGTTTGCCGCCGTGCATGGAGCGATGCATCACATGAGGTGATTATTTGGGAATTTGGGCACTCCCAATTTCAATTTTTTTTTAATTGTAGTTCGATTAGCATCGGATGCTCGCCGTTCTACGACAGCGACCGTGAGGTGGTGCGCCGCTATGATGTCCATCTCGACATATCAGGGTACGAGAGAGAGAGAGAGAGAGAGAGAGAGAGAGAGAGAGAAGAGGGAGGAAGGGGGGAGGAAGAGAGAAGAAGAGAGCGAGAGAGAGAGGGCGAGAGAGAGAGACAGAGAGAGAGAGAGAGAGAGAGAGAGAGGAGAGAGAGAGAGAGACTACAGGGTGCACCACTGCTCCGCCATTGACATTCTCCTGCTATGCGTCGATGCGCATGGGCGAGGTGATTGAACGACGAGATTTTTGAAAGTCGTTATATTGATTGATCCCTTTCGGGGATGTTTGCCTATCGCTATTTTTTCCTTCTCAGACCTCATCCCTCCCATCCGCTACCGCACTCCGAACACATGGCGCGGCGCCACCCACAACTTCCCCATTCTACGCGTTCCCTCCACATCCGATTTCGGACAGGTATACGGTACTCTACCGTACCCTGTGTACTGTACTTACAGGCGCTGACGCGCGCGCTCGTCGTTCCGCGTCTGAAGGCGGGCGAGCTGCGCATCGTGACGACGATGCACGTCAACAAGGAGCGGTTCGACTACGAGAAACGCGAGGACGAGAGGAAGGTGGGTGGGAAGTGGGCAACGGGGGAGAGATAGAACATGTACATGGTTCCGACTTGTTTTCAGTCCATGAACACGTTGCATTACTATTTATGGTAGCCATATATTTCGATCAAAGATGAACCAGTAAATTGGGATAAGTTGAACTGAAACTGACCATTTTGAGAAAAAAAAAACCAAAATCGATTTCAGCTCCCGTCCGCTCCGCCCGCCCAGCCAGATTTCCGCTTCACGCTACTCAACGACAAGCGGGTTTCCAAATCGAAGCTTGACGCAAACAGTTTCCAGGAGCCTGCACGACTTCACCATCATCTGCCGCGATGGTCGGGCGACGTATCCGAAGGCGCTGCTCTACGCGACGTCCACCTTCTTCCGGTACACTGACACGTGGTTTCATATCTTTATCCATGCAGTGACTGGTTCGACTCGCGGGGCTACGACGCCGTTGAGATCACGCAGGACGACACTATGCTCGCCTGCCTGAAGAAGGTGCATTGGTTACGGTGTTTACAACTTATCTCAGTGGGTGTCCTTAAGATGGTCAATTCATTAAATTACCCTATTAGTGAGTTTTTGTATGGTGCACTTACTTTGGTTCTTGGGTGAGTTACTGTAAGGAAAAAACCTCGGTGAGTTACTGTAAAATGCGTCATAGATGGTGAGCTTCATGGTGACGCAGACATGGCAGTGGGAGAAGAACAAAGAGCTCACGTTGGACGAGGTCTGTGACAAGAGTAGTACATAGAAGGGAGTAGTTTTTGTTTAGGCCGAGAACATTCTGCGGCTCATCGAACGATTCTGCGTGCAGAGATGGTGAGAAAGAGAGAGAGAGAGAGAGAGAGAGAGAGAGAGAGAGAGAGAGAGACTCAGGGGCCTTGCCTACACCTGGGTGCGGAACCAGTTGATCCGACAGCTGATCGAGGTGGGATCACCGTAGTTACCAAACTCACTTTGTCGATTCTTTCAGAAGCAGAAGAATCTTGACTACGTGGTTCGAATGCTGGTGTTTGTACACGAGTTCCGCAGGCTCTACGAAGTGGAGGAGGTCAGCTCTCTCTCTCCCCCCCTCTCTCTCTCTCTCTCCTCCTCTCTCCCTTCCTCCCTCTCTCCTTTTCTCCCACTCTTCTCTTTGATTCCTCTCTCTCCTAGATGTGCTTCGCTCTCATCATCGACAAGCACACCAACCAGTTTCTGCTCGACTACGCTCACCGGGTATACTGTAGCTACCGTATGCATTCTATAATTCTATACTACCGTAACCAGGGTTCGAACGCGGCCCGGAACGAGTTGCATGCCAAGCTCACCGCCGAGGGCCGATTCCGCACCAGCAGCATTCTCGTGAGTCACATTATCGATCGGCTCTTGATTGATAATTTAACTGAATTTCTCGGTTGGACTAATTTAACTGGACTAATTGAGAATTGACTCTCGACTAAAAAAACCCGGCACCCAAAAACTCTATGAATCAATATTATTCGGTGAATTCGTAACACTTATTGTTGCAAACTGTTCTTTTATCGTATTCGTAACACTAATTTTGCAAGAAGCTCAAATTAATCTCTTACCGTAACACTTTGCCTCGCAAAAAGATCAAATTATTTTTTTACCGTAACACTTATCTTTGCAAGAAGCTCAAATTATTCTCCTACCGTAACACTTATCTTTGCAAGAAGATCAAATTATTCTACCATCGTAACACTTATCTTTGCAAGAAGATCAAATTATTCTCCTATCGTAACACTTGCCTTTGCAAGAAGCTCGAATTATCCTCTTACCGCAACACTAATCTTTGCAAGAAGATCAAATTATTCTCCTAAAGTCGTCACCATGTTCGTGACCATGCACGTTTCATAGGTTGTGGCACATACTTCAAATAATTTTTTTTGAAAGAAAGGTCACAATTTGTCATAGGCAAGCAATCCGTGATCTATGCTGAGACCATTGGACATGGGCGCGAATAGTTATCCTGGAGAAGTGGAGGAGAGGCCTTTACTTTACACATACGCTGTTTTTCAGGAGCGTCTCAACGAGGTGCGCGAGAAGACGTTCCATGTGTGCAAGTACGAGAGACGTGCGAAGGCGTAAGCGCCATCGGCTCAAGACACCTCATACGACCATGACCCATCACTCATACCCTTATCAAATAATTCTCCGATTTCGTCACGCGATTTGTGTGATAAACTGCGAAAGTAATCCCGGGGCAGTATTGTTGAGACCAGGCTTTTTGGGCGCGAGTTTTGCGCTTGCTGCTCGCTTATCACTGGGTTTTATCTGATTACCGACCGCTAATCGACTGCTCAGTGGCATTTAATGACCGATACACACAAACACTGTGTGCCAGCCGAGTGTTGCTATACTGTTTTGATATTGTTTGCATTGATCGATAATCTCTTTTCATTGATTCTTGTTATTCACTTTGTTTCAGATGTCCAGAAAACCTTCATCGGCAAAGCTGCCGTCTTTGCCGCCGCAGCAAAGGGTGAGAATACTCAGTGTTTTTGGTAAAACGACTGAAAATGTTATCACATTATCAGTCTAGGTTGTCCACATCGGATCACTAGTTGAGTTATTCAGAACAATAACTTGGCAGATTCTCGGTTTCGACTCCTCGCACAAAGATCATATTATTGCGGAAGTTATCTTATCAGATTCTGAGAACTGCGCGCATGGTTTCGTAGAACATCGAATGCGAATTTGAGTTTTCATAAATATAATATAGTGAGAAGAGTTCCAGCTTTTGCCCAACGAAGTCGCGCCCGGAATCACAGCTCATTCGGCCAATGACCTACTGCACCTCAATGTAGGAGGAACAAGGTGGGTTTTCGAACAATGGTCATAGTCAATAACATGCAATAAATAAATCACAAAACGCGAAATTGGTTGATTTGGTTTCAATTCCTCTTACCCTTTCCTTCCAACAATCGGCGGCATTGAATGACTTGATTTTTGGTTTTAGTTCATCATAAACTTGCAGGTACACGACTCTGTACGAGACGGTGGCCGGGTGTGGCTCTGCGTTCTTCGACCAATTCCTCCGCATCGACGACCACTCCGGCAAGATACTGCGATTCGAGGACGAGATACAAGTGCGTCTTGCACCAAGACTGTTAGCCTGGGTTCCCGCTCTGCAATAGCGCCGCCTCTTTTCAGTTAGACGATTACAAAACGTACTGGCTGTCAATTCAAGATATCTAATATCTTCCCTTACAACGTTTTTTGAAAGTTTTGGCTTTGGAAATATGTTTCGAAGATTGTAAGCAGCTAGCGACTTGTCCTAGAGATTGAATAACAATCGGCTAGTGAACATTTCTACTGACCACTCATCACTCATGAGCATTAACTGATAACTGATCTGTTGCGACAATCGGTTAATACAAATTTTGATCACTCACTGACCTTGTTGCAGCACGACGAGACGGGCACAATGTTCATCAACCGTGACGGGCTCCTCTTCGCGCATGTGCTCAACTACATGCGCGACGGCCGGAGGTGCGAGCTGCCACCAAACGAGCTGATGAGAATCGCGGTATGTGTAGCCTGGTATTGATATTCTCGATTTGTCTATCATTACGGTTTCCTGCACGACTGTTAAAAAACGTTTCACACAAGTGACCTGATGCGCATCGCGGAGAGTGCAGCTTTCTGTGGCAAGCATTCCGATTTCTCGCAGTGACTAACTCCGACTTATGTAGAAGTTGAGATTATCTCATTCCAGCAACCAAGGAAATGTATTGCAGTTCTGAACTTTTTTTTTTAAGGAATACGTTTCACACGTTACAGTTATGAGTACGTGTTTAGTACATATCAATAAGCGAATGCAAGAACTCATGTAAAATATACAATAATCAAAGTGAATTATTTAATTGAAATAAATTAATAGGCTGAGTCGAGTTCATTCCCTTCACATACGTAATCGAGAACTTTTTTTAAATTCAATATATTCGATAAGATCACTTTGCAGCGCGATGCGGATGCGTTGTTAAATTGAACGAAAATCATTAGGCAAAGTTTAGAGGGTCGCATGAAAATGGCCGAGTTCTTCTTCTTTTTTCAGCGCGAGGCGGAAAAATTGGTATTTCACCGATTGGTATTTATGCATACTTGAAGTATCGTATGGGTGCCAATGGGCTCGGTCACAGTGTTCACGTTGTCCCTACTCACGGGTCTGACCGGTAGCTTGTTGGATGCTGTGTGTTGTGATTTTGTGATTTCCGATTATGAATAAATACGTTATTATTATGATAACTGAACTTCATTTTCGCAGCGCGAGGCCGAGTTCTTCTCGCTGCCCGGCCTGCACCATCTGTGCCGCGACGCGCTCGGGGAGCACCTCCAGCAGAAGAACGAGGTATGATTGACTGCAAGTTTTGTCAAATCTAGATATTCATCGCATAAGGTGTGAGAACTGTAGTTTAGTTATTCACAAGTGCAGAAGAAGAACGAGCTCTGATGAGTAAGATTGACTGCAACTTTTGGCAAATCTAGGTGAAATGAGTGGCAGCACCACTCGATGAAAATGATGTTATCATCAGATGCGTATTCCACTTTTCTATGCCTTACTTGAGCTGGTGAATCGGAGTCGGTACTTCAAGTGACATGTCGTCGTGGATATAGCAGCTTGAGAGTGACTAATTCCATTGCAGCGCGATTCTACGTGGACGTCGATCCGCGATCACGTGGCGCGCACTTCAGATGCGCTCTACGTCAACAAGTTCAAGCAGTGAGAGAGTGCACATTGCACTGACTTTCAAGTTTCAAGCGCCAATCACCTATTCCTGACGATTTCTACACATTCATGCGTGATAAAAACGGTTCCTGTCTCTTTGATTGTGCGTGCTAAACGAGTAACGAGTGCTTGGGTTTCAGTGTTTGGTTTGTGACAGTTTTTTTTTGTTGCAAAAAGAATTGTTGTGCGGCACGAAGACGCCTGAAAACCTTACGGCAGGGTAGCCGTGTGCGATTGGATGAAGGCTGGATGCACTTCTCTTTATCGGGAGACTAATCATCTATAGAACTCAAAAAAGGTTATATTATTTCCAAAATAGGTTTGAGAACGACACGAAAATTACGATATTTATCATAGACGCGCATGTTTGTACAGGTAGTTTGTGTGGAGTGGAGCGGACTGTTTTATTCCTCCCCTTCAGCACTGCATGGCGATTCCGGCTGCCTTGAGGCACTCGCAGCTCTCCTTCACGCGAGCCGCCGGGTCGACCTGCAATAAACCAGTACGCAATACTGTTGACGAATAATTTGGAAAAGAAATGTATCAATTAGAACTGTTTCCGTAACACGTTTTTTTATGAACTTTGTGTTAATGAAGAAGGTGTAACTAGGCGCACGCACCTTGAGTTCCTTCTCGCACTGTCCGAACGCCTCCTGGATGGTCTGCGAGGGCGGGGCCAGGGCGCATCTGTAAAGTCGCGGTCAGTCTTATCGTATCTCTTTACGAAGTGTTCTAAATGATGTTCTGAACTCTGGGGGGCGATTGAAAGAAAATTTCGAATGTCTGTTGGCAAACAACCGTCAGAAAATACTTTAAAAGAAAAAAGCGCAATGTTTAGTGCACAGTTCACGTAAATGGTTGATACGCTTCATTCGAGCAATGAATATCGTTTGAGAATGAGAGCCGGATGGGCGGCATTTGACAACATCAAGGAGACACTGGGCACGCTGAACGACAAACACCTCAAGGCGAACCTCTTCAACACGTGCGTACTCCCCGCACTGTGTTACGGCTCGGAGACGGGGACCTACACTACCACCACGCTCGGTCGCATCCAGACCGCACACCGCGCAATAGAGCGACAGATGCTGGGATACTCACTCTATCGGTAGCGAGACAAGGGACTGAGCAGCGAGGACATGCGGGCAAGATCCGCGTTGACCAACCCAACCTCCTACATGGCGCACAGCAAACATAGATGGGCCGGACACATACAAAGAAAGACGGACGGGCGATGGACACGGGCGACTACCGATTGGAGGCCGCGCAACGTCACTCCGGGACGGCCGCCAACCCGCTGGGCAGATTCTGTCCGCAATAATACAAAACTGTTCTATGAGCGCAGGAACGACTACAAGCAGTGGGCAACTGCAGCTCGAGACCGTTCACTGTGGCGAAAGATGGGCTCCGCGCTCGCAAGCTGAAGGAGCATTCAAGTATTCAGTATTGAGAAGGTCATGCCCAATACGTCCAGCCATCACATTGAAAAAGTACAATACTTCTCGAGGTTTGAGAAGCTAGATAAATAAAACTTACTTGAGCTTGAATGCGCAGTTGACGGGGCTGCGCTTCTTGCGGCGGCCGACAACGCCAGAGAACTCCACGTCGTCGCCTGACGATTGATTTGTTTAATCAAACATCGACAAACTACATATTGAGATCTACGTAACTACTTATCGATTGATTATCGATCGCCCCCACTCACCCATGCTGCACTGGTCGACGCACATGAGGTAGTGCGAGAGCTCAGCCGGGCCGTTGGCTGGCCAGCCGGCTGGAAAAAGAGAGAGGTCACTGTTTGTGACTCCCAGAAAATCGTTCTCAGTCAAATCATACACTTTTTTCCACGCCAGTTTCACATAGTAGTTTTGTCGGTATTGTGATCTGCAACATTTCGATAATCATTTTGAGCTTTCGTGCCCAGACCCCGAAGGGTGAGTGCATCTTTTCGAAAGTTGCCGTCTTCAACACCAGTTTAGTCCCCACTGACCGCGAGCCGCCTGTGCTCTCTCATCAGAAGTACAATGCATCGCTAGTATAAATATAATCGACACACTGGCTTTTTCGTCAAGGACAGAAGACGAACACTCACAGCCGCCTGTGCTCCTTCGGGCAGGGCGTCTGCCTGCGGGGTCTCGATGAGAGGAATGAGGGGGATGGTGAGGTTCTGCGGGGTGCCGAGTTCGTGCAGCTGCAAGGGTGGCGGTGAGGAGAGGGAGGGGGGGAAGGAGGGAGAGGAGAGAGAGAGAGAGAGAGAGAGATACTCACCCCAGCTCTCCGTTGACCTTCTTGCGCACGCACTCCTCTACCTTGGTCATCACCTGAAATAATGGTTTCAAATATTTGTTTGATCTTACACACGAATATCTCTACATACATCGTTACCTATAAATATCGTTTCGGAAGAGTTCCTAAAACTCGACGTTTAGCGAGAAAAAAAACGTTATAGCGCAAAAAATACACCACTCAGATTACACACAATCATACATTCATTGTTTTACAAGACTTCTGGAACGTATCGAGCTATTTCAACTGTTATTTTAGGCGTCTAACTAATTATGAGTTGCGCAAACCATTGGTTGAGATCTGTGACTCCGCGTTTCTCTTGCATAAACCGAATGCAACCGAATACGAAACCAATAGATTCCCCACCGATTCCCCACCACAGCCGCTGATTTCTTTATGCAGTGGCGATAAATCTATTCAAATTTTTCAAAAAGCCCCAGACCACTGCGAACTACTTTCAAGATGGTAGTCCAAGACAACGACCGGTGTTTTATGAAACCATACGAATCGCCTCACTCACAGAAACGTAACTAAAAATATCCCTCAAAACTCCAATCAAGATCTTTTCAATGGTTTCTCAAATGAACGATCGGTGTTTTATGAAATCATCAGCTTCCCCCCTCCCCTCACCGCGTGCTCCGCATCCAGGCACTTCTGGATCTTGGCCACATCGCCGATCTTCTGTAGGTATGCCGTGCACTGCTCACTGAAAGATAGAGGGGTACTATAATCGCACTGTAATAAATTCTTTGGTGCACTAAATTTGTAATCCTAGCCCTATTTTGTTTAGGCACTGTTCACTGAAAGGTATATCGTGAGTACTGTAAGATACCTGAATATTCTGAAAGTACTTTGCACTGTTTCCTGAACATTAAAGGTACTGTAGATTTTATAATAGGTATATTGTTTTTTACAGTGATTTTCTAATTATTATTTCACTCTAGCTTCTCTGACTGAACGATGAGTACTGTAAGTTAGGATACTGTATCTGTCTTCTAGGTTACTGTACTTAGAATGCACACTCACTCCTTCTTGCACTCGCCGGAGCGGCCTTTCATCTCTCCAGAGCACTCCTCGATGTCACTGGAAAGAGAGGGGTGAGAGAGAGAGGGACAGAGAGGGACAGAGAGAGAGAGGGAAAGAGAGAGAGGGAGAAAGAGAGAAAGAGAAAAAGAGAGAGGAGAGAGAGAGAGAGAGAGAGAGAGAGAGAGGGAGAGGGAAAGAGAGAGAGAGGTTCTCGCACCTGCACCTGCACTGGGGCGCCGTGGTGAACTGCTGGGGCGAGGGCTGCTGGCACACAGCGAGCTGCAATATTTCAGTAAATAATAATAATTTAATCGTTATTTGAAACACAAGATGTGCAATGCAACAATTATCGAGTTTTTCTTAACCTCAGCTCACCGTAGACTCTTTTCGATAAATCAACATGTATTATCAGTATGTTATCAGTACAAATTCTGTATTTCCTTTGACCAGTGCGTGATACGTATCATTGATGTTGAACGAATTAAACCCAAACTCGCGTAGTTATCATGAAAACGCAATTGCAGTTCACAAACCCAGTATAATTAGTCACGAAACTGTTTTCGAAACATGAAATCAATACTCGAAACGTATACAAGTAAAACGTACCGATAGAAGTGCACAGGCGATGACAGCTCGTCGCATTTTGTGTGATTGAATGGGAGTTGCCTGCGGGACCGGACCCTCTCCCCTCTTTATATACCCTCGATAAGGCGATTGAGAACCCTCCAGAACGGTCCCACCCCTCTCCGGGGGGAGAACACACACAAACACAACACAAACACGCACAACACAACACCACAGTGTTGCGCGGCGGCGGCGAGAGAGCGTGTGATGACGAGAGAGCGCAGACGGCGGGCGACCGGTTTTTCATAATGTGCAATGTATATGGAGAGGAGTCACGGCTCGCGGGATCGCTTTGAACCCTCTGAGAGTTTGAAGAGCGCCATATTTATATTGCATTGTTGGCTGGCTGGCGGCGAATACAAACACTGCATCGTTTCGGTTGTTGTTGTGATTGCAGTCTGCACTTTTCCACTTTTCTTTCAGCGTTCTGATGAGATCACTGATTGTGTTTGCACATTGTACACACAAACTCTCTTGGAGAAAGTGGGGGGAAACGACATCATTTCCGGTGTAGATGGCAGAAAAACTGGACGAGAGTGATCAAGGAACGAAATTGAGAGGGAACTCCAGAACTCAGAGACCACACCCGAGTAAATACGGAGGGGTGGTATGGCATGCATTTCGTTTGTTTTTCTTTTTTTTTAGTTCTTCTCTTTTTTTGCAGACTGTTAGAGTACCGTAGTTCGAGATGCAAAATGGATAAGTAGAAAAACTATCGCTCCGAGGCTCTGACGCAGGCTATCTGTGTTTAAAACAAAAACAAAATACGTGACTTCCGGCGCACAGTTACAATTCACGAGGTTTTTTTTTCATTTCGAAATATGGCTTCCGCATTGAACGTATTTATTACCCATCAGCTATGAAAAGTAGCTGAAACGTATGTTGTAAGTATGAAATTCGCAACAAAAAAAATGAAACGTATTCGTATATTTCTGCGACTGCACAGTGATTGTAACACGTGTTCTTGACGTAACGGTTCAAACTAGTATTCATAAACAATGGTGTATACTGTCTGTGACTGACTCATGGAGGTCGTGAAGGATGCACGAGCATTGTTGATGTAACCCAAAAAGCAACAGACCCACTGTGAATAGCACTCATCAGTTATTCATGTAGCAAAGGTGAAGCGTATTGGTGAAAAAAGTTTCACTCAATCGAAAACATGAACATTTTTTCTCCGTGAGTGATGAGTGTAGACATGTGCCCACGTCTATGTCGTCCATGTTCGAGTCCAGCCACAAACATAGACTTTTGATATCGGAGGCACATCAGAGGTGAGAGCGTCGGAAATGGTCGAAACGGTCGAAGCGTCGGACATTTTGGGGTGATGATGAGAGTGCGGGTACCGCTTCTCTTTTTTCTCCACTCCAACATGTTTTACATGTTTCACTGTTTCAACGAAACGTAACAAACTGAGTTACAAATTGTGATGCACGAATTATGGAAAGCTTAACACCCACTCCGTAAAGTACATGCCCCCCCCCCCCAAATTTTATTAGTTACGTTTCACAATCGCTATGTAAGAGTGCCGCGATTTTCAGCTACAATAGTTGCTCAGAAAACGAACCTAACCTAAAATTGGAAAATTACATATCACTCAATCGCGTACAGCTGTGACATTGGCCACTAACCACACGCGGCCGCCCTACATCTATGTACACATGACGTCATAGGGGTCAGGGGTCGGGCAGCTCACTCTCTCTCTCACTCACTCACCACTCACTCTCGCTTTCTCTTTCTCATTTACTCACTCCTCAGTTCTCTGGTTCAGTTTTGTACTTTGTATTTTATCATACTTCACCATTTTTCATCTCGGTCGCAGATCTACCTCCGCCCACGCACAATTTCAAGGATCACCTACATCGACTTTCAGATCACCTATATTGATCGACAAGCGGGCAGTACATGTCCTGATCGTCGATGGTTGACCGGTAGATCAGTCGGTGGCGGGAAGCACTGATCTACCCGCTGGTGATATAAGGAAGAGCGCGGCGATGGCTGCTCATTGCTTCCTGGACCCGAACTAGGACGGCTAGGATGGCCACAGCGCGCGGTCCCACCATCACCGCAGAGGTCAGTCGGTGTGATAGAGTGTATGTCTATGTGTGTGTGTGTGGGATTAATGATCTTCCATTTGCCTCCAATAGTTCATTCGGAGGGTACATATGGTTTTGCGTCAAATGGAAAATGAGGTTTCACTACTCGGGCAGTGCTCATTCGTAGGGGAAATTCGTTTTGCGGACCGTGTCATTGAACCACTGTGTGTTGTTTCAATCATCTCTCATCAGGCGCGTTCCCTCGTCTCTCGAAGACCGTGCACCCGTGTCGCCATTCGACGGCGGCTCAACGTCGGACGCTGGCTCTTCTACACGGTGTAGGTTCCACCTCTCTCTCTCGCATCCCTCCCTCCCTCTCTCTCTCTCTCTCTCTCCCTCCCTCCCTCCCTCTCTCTCTCAGAGGTCAATCGATCGACTAGTGCTACTCGTTCCAGGGTGTCCCTGTGCGTCATCTTCGCGGTGGCTGCGTCGAAGAACATCTCCGTGTTCCTCGGCCGCTTCCTGATGATGAACAGGGACTACATCGGACGCGTGCCCCGAGAAAGGACCATGGCCAACTTGAAGGTAAGATTCGCTTCATAGTTTGTTGTTTGTATTTCTGTAGCTATGTGACGCGTGCAGGGGGGGGTAGTTCAGAGACAGTGGGGTGCGAGGTAGATCGAAACCTCCAGCGTGGTTTGACGGAATCGGAAAACTGATCTAGAGATCGATGTACGTCACAACACCAATCCTATGTCTTTTCAGGCGTACTTTCTGCGCCGGCGAAACAACGCGACCAGTTTGTGAGCGGACTCGCGTCCGGAGCTCCCAGTCCACTCACACGTAGTCAGTAGCGCCCTTTTAGTAGCACTAACCTAGCCATACTAGTTTGAGTAGTTTACACGTTTCAAATGTGTACTTTGTTAGTGAGACACTCTCATTGTGGTCCGAGAGTGTAACTCATGGCGGAAATAATAAAGTTTTGCTCGCGCAAGTCGTTTGTTTTTTGTGAGTGATGAAAGAAAGTGTGTGTATGGTTGGAGCAGTCAGTATCGCGAGAGAACACGGGAGTGCGATCTACTTTCATTGTGTTGTTTCAAAAAGCGACGAATTCTAATTTTTACCATCTGGCTTTTCTCTTGACCGGTGTTCTCGCCACTTCTCAGATTAGCTGCACTCATCTCGCGCATAACAATGCCACTCACGGCCAAACCCAATCACGCATGACGTCACACGCACAATGGGGGGTCAGGGGTCAGGAGGCAGCTTCTCTCTCTCTCTCTCTCTCTCTCTCCCTGTCTCGATCGATCAAGAGTGACGCAAGTGTGACACTGACTGTGCGCTAATTGCGCGCACGTCATTTACAAGCGCAGCAGATCGTATTCTCGGTGGGTGAGAGTGTGAGAACAGACTCACTACTCAGCACTCAGCACTCACCTCTCACTGTGATCACTCACTGTCCTTCTGCATTGCGCTATCCATATTTGCTGTGGTTTTCGATGAAGCTCGACGAATTCTTCGTAATTCTAGATTATAGCGTGTTTCAGAGTGCATGTGAGTGTGTGTGTGTTCACTATTCACATACGTGTTTATCGAAACTCTTTCTCTCTCCTCTCTCTCTCTCTCTCTCTCTCTCTCTCTTCTCTCTCTCTTCTCTCTCTCTCTCTCTCTCTCTCTCTCTTTCATGCTTATACTCACGCTAAATTTCACGAGGCTTTCCTGGGTAGACACTCCAGTAAACACTTCTTTCCCATCATTATTCATCGCACAATCACCACTCTCTCGCCGCCGGCTTCTTCTCTCACTCTCTTCATATACCTCACTCTCTCGCAGCTTCATCATCTCCGCCTCTCCATCCCGAGGTCTGTCCTTTGCATTGCTCTTCTTTCGAATGCCCTGTTTTGCCATAGACAGCTCCCGTTCATTTCAAATGCAGTTTCAGTATGCACTCCCTTTTATGCTTGAGGCCTCACACTTTTCTTGTGAATCCGGCAACCCGCCTCTTCACTATTCATCTATTCGAGCGCTCGACGATTCAATCCGAAACCCTTTTACATATTCGAGAATGTGCGAAGAGGTGTGCTGCAAAATGTCCTACACTCTACGTACATCTTTACATTTTTGAGAATATGAAGACTTGGAGGTGCGCTCAAATGCTCTCCAAAAGCGGTGATTGGTCGGTTGCAAGCCCGCTTATTCCCGCAGATGATGTGAATTTGCAACCAACCACAACTCTCACACATGTGTTTCTTTTCTCGAGACGAATCAGAGTGTGTGCGAAAATTTCGAGGGAATGCGCCACCCTCAAAGACGCCCGTAAACCCACACTGATTTGTGGCGGGCAATTTGTGGCTGCGTATTTCTCTCTCTCTCTCTCTCTCTCTATCTCTCTCTCTCTCCCTCCCTCTCTTTTTCTCTTCGTTCAACCAGAGACTCGTTTAGCATTTGCATTTCAAGTGATCTTGGATATGGTAAGACAGTCATCAGCATGAGTCATTTTCAGTTTGTATCCATATGTGAAAATATGTGAAAATAGCCGAACCACGGGTGGGCTCGAGAGTGCATGTTGTCTCCGCGAGCAGGGTCTTCTGTCACGTTCTGCCCATCGTCTTCAACCGCCCTCTTTCATTTCCCCTCTCCTCTCTCTCTCTCCTCCCTCCTCTCTGTACTCCTTTTCTTCTCAAGCGTCAACACAAGTGACAAGTTTCAACAATTGACACTCGCAACAATTTTTTGAATAACGCATGTCCTCTAACAGCTGTGAATTCTCGAAAACTCGGAGGGGATGGAAAACGCATCGATCATAGCTAATCACCTCTCCAGGGGGTGACACTCTCCTTTTCCCCCGGCCTCTCCCGACCCTCGTTACAATGATGAATTGAAGCAGAGTTGCACTGTAGCTCCCATATCCCCTCCCCCTTCTCTCTTAGCCTGAGGCACAATCATCCATACATAGATCGATATCTCTCCACTTCCAGCTGCTTTCGGGATTACCGCGAGATCCCGACTTGCAGATAAATCACCGCTGGATTGCACGGCGCGCGCGCAAATTATTGTATCATAAAATCACGGCTAATAACGGTACGCAGGCAGATGTTCCTTGTGTTTCTTCTCTCGATCGATCGATTGCTCTCTTTTCGTTTAGAATAGAGACAAGAGAGAGAGAGAAAAAGAGAGAGAGAGAGAGAGAGAGAGAGAGATTTATGTTTCACACGACCATATTTCACCGCGTCGCGTTCGGTCGTAGTAGACAGCGGGTGGTCGCAGCGTTCTTTTTTTCTCTTTCCAGCCTTCAATTTTGCAAAAGGTTTTCAGTTGCTGCTTGTTTCAAACAGTTTTGTTCAAACGTCGAAATTGTTTTCATCATTTGCCTCTGATTTGAGTCGCTCTGACAGTCGATTCCTCATCTCTCTCTCTCTCTCTCTCTCTCTCTCTCTCTCTCTATCTCTATCTCTCTCTCTCCTCTCGTCATCCGGACATCTTCTCATTTCTCATCCCTCTCACCTTGAGGCTAGCTGTCTCGTTCTTATCCCTTCGCCCCTCTTTTTCATCTCTTTCTTTCGAAAGGTGAGAGATCGCCACTTTTCATTCGTTGCCACTCATTTCCTCCCACTTTCTTTCACACTTTTCACCAGCTCAGATTTACACTCACGCAGATAATTTCACGATCGCCCCATTGTCACCTACCTAAAGATCCGCCAATCCCATTATCCATCAAAAGCTCATGCCTAATTACGGCCGTTCCAATTATACCGCGGTGCTTGTAATATATCCGTCCCCCAATGATTCGCTGCTCACCTGCGCTCTCCGAGCCTCGCCTGCTCTCTAGTAGAGTACATGTCTGCGTCTCTCCAATCAGCGTGCACCCTCGCTCAGCCAGGGACCTGCCCAGCGGTCTGGCTGCCGGCTCTTCTACCGGGGGCAGCGTCGGGGAGGGGATGGTCCAAAGGGCCCTCCACGCGCCTTCATCTCCCGTCTATTGCCGCGTTCAAGAACTCTTCGCTGGTCTTCCGTCCTGTTTCAACGCAACCTCTTTTTTCCCGAAGACAAAGCCCTTTTCAGCGGCGGCGGCAGTGCCTCAATCGAGAAAGAGTTCCTCCAGGAACTCCCACAATTGCTTTTCTCTCTTCAGCGTCTCGCCCTCTGTTATGAGATTATCGAGAGCGTATCGAATTCAGTTGAATTCAATTGACGTCATTTCAGTTGTTGAATTCATGAATGCAATTGACGTACGCTGCGTGTTTTGACCGCACGCGGTTAGAAAACTTCTTTCAGTGAAATGTTGCCATCGCAACTCGCACACATGTGTGCTTGTTTCCGTCGCACATTGTTTCGTCCCCGATTATTGTTATTTTATGACAGAACGGATATGCGAATGCGATGCGACATTTCCCTCTCTTCAATAGGCGGGGACAGACCCAGTCGCTAGGCTTTCTTCTCCCTCTAGGATGCCCATAATATATTATTATTTGTCTCTCTCTCCCTCTCTTTCTCTCTCTCTCTCTCTCTCTCTCAGAGGCATCACTTACGCCTTTATAAAATTCAATACTGAACGCTTTTTAAAACCATTTCTTCCGTAGCGTCTCAAAGTTTCGAATGTCGGCGCACTTTGCTGGCTATCTGATATTCTGATTCCCAGCTCCTATTCCTATAAAGTAGCACTAATCCACTCGCGGCACCGTTCCTGCGTCCTCAAGTGATTTGGAGAGGCGACCTCTCATCTCTCTTTGACTTCACACCTACCCACGCCACTCATACGCCACTCACTCAGCCCATCCACTCATACCCAAAAACAAACATCATGCGACCGCGGGCTCTCCATACAGCGTATCATCTATCATACCCCTCTTTGATATCTCGTCTCTCGATTAATTTCCGTTTTTCCAAAAGCGTCGACGGCTCGTCTTTCACTCTGTGCGGGCCCATCCAAAAACGATCCGACGCGCGCGCATCTCTCCGCCCTCTCGTTTTCCAACGCTCTCTCGCCCTTTGTGCGTGCCCGCTGCACACTCATTTGTATCCAGGCACTCGCGCCGCCGAATTCTATTATTTTACGCACTCCCATTGTAGTCCCTTCTTTTTCCCTCGATTCCGTCTCTCGAAATAGTGCGATGTGACGTCACTGTCACTGTGACGTCACTGATTGTTAATTGACCTCTGACCCGCGAGCGTGTCCGACTGACCGCAGGGCACGGTCGAACGCCATACCCTAGGGTCTCATCACCGCACACTCTCATTACCAATGCTCTTTTAGTAAACACGCATAAACTTAGTGTCGTAAATTGCTGGTGGCACTCTCACTACACACTCACTCACTGCGCGCATTGTTTTTACAGCTGAGTAGGAGTGAGTGGTGACCCCTGTCTGCGACCTCCTCTATTATCAGTCGCGCTCACTGCGCAATTGGCATATACGCGCATATGTTTGTTCCTCTCTCTCCATTCACATTCACACAACACGCAAATGCCATGTTGCAATGTGTCTATCTCCACCATAAACGGCTTATCGCTGCACTCGTAAAAGCGAATATCGATTTCTTCACACCTGCGCATTCCCTCTTTTCACTTTTCGCTGTCATCTTGGCGATCACTCATATAGGGGGATTACATCTCTCGACTCTGCTCCTCTCTCTCCTCCCCCAGTTTTCCGAGCGTCACGTATATGCCGTGCGACCGAGGCTCTTCTCTCACTTCCTACGCGAGCTCTTCATTCATTCACTCCTTTTCTATCGAGTACAATCCATTTCTCACGCCAACGCGCTGCATTCACGGCGTCTATCATGGTCTCGGAATATGCCCATATTTCACTGCGCTTTTTGCACCGCCGCTCCTTTCACCACCAGACACACACACGCTCCTTCATTTTCATAATACGATTTCTCTGAGAGCAATGCGGAATTATGCAAGGAAAAGTCTATTTGCCACGCGCAAATTTGATTTGTCGGAAAAATGTTCGCAAACGCGGTTACCTAGCTGTTCGGTGCTCGCGGTAATCCAGTCATATTTCCGTCGTCCGTTTTCGAGTCATCTTTCATCCCACTTTCCACTTCCGCAAAACTGACTACATTCATATGTTTCTCTCTCTCTAGTTTCAACTTCCGCGTAACTAATTGATACTCTTTCTCTCTCTCTTTCATCATTTTGGATGACTTCCCTATGACGCCATATTTACTAATTAATCTGGACACACACGCATAAGCTTTGATTCACACATCGTTGATAAAAACATGAACAATGTTGACGCGTTTTCGTGTACAGAGTGTTGTTGTGTTTGCGCTTGTTTTGTGAATTTGTATATAGAACTATGCTTTCAGATATGCGCTAGAGTATGCGGGTGCTGATCATTTTGTGTTGTCTGGCGGCTGCGGCCGATGCCTTCGTCAGCCTCTTCATCACAAAAGCCGAGATGAACCGGACACTCGGTACGATTTGAAACAAAAAAAACATTATTCAACATCCGGGAAACTATAAACTTACTCGGTGCGTGCTGACAGCTACTGAACCATTACACATTATCCGAAAAACCACGTTTGAACACAAACATACCGCTATGGCAATCGTGTTACCACAGTCGCTTTCCGAAAATACTAACTGTTCACAATATCACGGTGCTTGGTCACGGTAATCGTATTTCTACCATTATTCACGAGTTCAGAATATCAAGTGACTATAAATGCATGTTTGTATAGGCGCCTATAAGCATGCGACTTCATATGTGACTTTAATATATATTATATAACTAATGTGATACTATAATAATAACATTAGAATAATCATGACTACATATTTCTCTTATATTCTTCTATTTTTATTGTTGATATTGCGTTTATCTCACTACTCATAGAGAGTAACAAGGATATAGCCGTGCCTATTGTTCTCGGCCGAAAACTGGACAGAGCCTTGGACTAAGCACATGACTGCCTAATTGCAGGCGTCTCGGCGGAACTGCTCTACGTGGAGTCGGGCGAGGTGAACACGTACGCCGTCAAGTTCCCCTACAGAGTCGACACACACGTGTCGGCTGTCAGGTTCTCTTGGAAGGCAGAGGGAACCAAACCGGTGAGTCGAGCGCTCTCACTGCCTGTACCAGTTCCTATTTTGTACGTCTTGGCTTAGCACTTCCTACTATTTGGAAACTAAGCTTATTGTCACTGTTATTATACGTTAATGCGTTGCTGTGTAGTCATTACAACGCAACATGTGCTCACTTACAAACATATGGCTATAGAGTAGTTATTATAGGCATATCCTATTTGTTTTCCCTTTCCGTGTTGTTTCAGCTTGCGCAGGTGTGTTCTCATATGAGTAATGTGTCCTTTCTCTCCATTCACATGTGTTTGCACTCTATCAATCACTGTCGCGTACGCTCGGGTCAAACAAGAAATCAATGACCCTCGGCAATCAGCTAATCGCATGTGGAACGTGAACCTGATACCAGAGTACAAGTACAGTAATCCTACAGTACCCGTTCAGGTGTCGTACAGTATCCGGGTGAACGCGGATGACATCGCGGTGCTTCCGGTCCTGAGGATCCCTCCTCTGGGAGAGGTCCCAACCCACACGGAAGAGTTCTCGGTGGAGTATAGATGTGCTGGCAGTAAGGCAGGCCAGTTTGAGGTGAGTGTACGTTTCACTGCATACGTGTCATACGTTTCACTCATGACTGATATCTGTGCACATTGCTACTATGTAATTGGCTCTTTTCCCAATATTAAATACTTTCTAATAGGAACAAGAATCTTGCAGATCTCTCTGCACATCAACTTCACGTCTCCTGGCGCGGAAGACGTGCGGCTGAAGCTCAAGCAGGAGAAGCTGTGCGGTCTCAAGGACGCCCGGGGGCTGTTCGGAGGAGGTGCGTCTCTCTCTCTCTCTCTCTCTCTCTCTCTCTCTCTCTCTCTCTCTCTTCTATTTCTATCTCTTTCTCTCTTCATCTTCTCCTCTTTTCTCTCCTTGTTAGTCACAAAGATCACTAGGAAAACAATAGCAGCCTGCGCATCACGTTCACACTTCATTCGCTTTCTGCAATGTGCAACGCGGTTCTTTGTCTCCTCCTCTCTTTTCTCTTTCTCACTCATTCCATCATGTTTCCAGGCATGGACGACTTCAACCAGGACGCGGAGCGAAGTGAGTTCCATCTTATCGTATCCTACCGTACCCCGTGTCTTACCATGTTCTACAGTACCCTGTGCCATACCGTATCCTACCGTACCCCGTGTCTTACCATGTTCTACAGTATCCTGTGCCATACCGTATCCTACCGTACCCCGTCGCTTACCGTACCGCCTCTTGCAGACGACTTGGTCTCCCCTCAGAAGGTGTTCTACATAGTGATCGGCTGTGCTTCGGCCCTTCTCCTTCTCCTCATCCTCCTCATCTTCGTATACTGTAAGGGTGGGCCGAAAGACATGCAGGAGAGCCAGCTGCCTATCCGCAGTCGAATGGCGTGAGTATCGATCGATTATCGATCAGTATTGATTGGTTCATTTCCAGAGGCTCCTTCCGCTCCTCCACTATCCGCACCGCTCAGAGCCAGCCCTTTCTCACCTCTACTCCCACAAAGTCATGTGAGTATTGATTGATTATCGATCGATCACTGTTTGCTCATCTATTTCAGCAGTGCTGGCGCGTTCCCGCCTCGCCCCCTCTTGTTCGTCTGTTGTGACGAGGAGTGATACTCCGGGCAGCACCATCATTCAGGTGAGACATTTCGAAGTTCGTTATCGATTGTATTACAAACATTTCAGTTCAATTGCATACATATCTGTCGTGAAACGTACTCAAAACATCCATGCAGACATTATTTTGTTTAGTCCACACCCACATTACAAATAGTAAACATAATCAGACACATAATTGTGGTGAAACTTACTTCAAATGTAATGTTTCTTTTCCAGGAGCGCTCGAACCCGGTGGATGTGAAGCATGCTTTGATCGAATTGCATGCGGACAGAGATCTCTTCCAGGCACTCCCAATCACAGAGCTGGAAGGTGCGTACGTTGCATTGATACGTATTAGTCGTCGTGCGATGGCACTTACAATTCACTTAGAGCGTCTAAATGTTCCATTGAGTGCGAAAAGGCATTAACGTTCTCGTGAAAATCCTATTTTACTTGATGAGTGAAACGTATCTGATGTACTCCGAACGAATGAAACGTATCTTTCAGGCACATTCGGTCAGATGAAGTGGTGCATCTGGCGCCAGACGGCGAGTGGGGTGTTCGGAGATGTGGATGAGGTGAGTGGGGTGAACAAGTAAACAAGTAAACAAGTAAACAAGTAAACAAGTAAACAAGTAAACAGGTAAACAAAAAACAAAAAAAAACAAGGAAACAAATTCAGGAAGAGGACACGGCTAACCAGGAGGAGGCGGTGATCTGTAAGACGCTGAAGACGACGGCGTCGCAGGCTCACTTCGAGAAGTTCCTGCGAGACGCCCTAGTCTTCCACCACGTCCCGCCCCACTTCAACATCGCGCACGTGGGTGGATGGGTTTCTTTTTTTTCTTTTTTACAGTCTGAATAAGTTGAATTAGATACTCACTCATCTTACGGTGTCGTCGAAACGTATTGTTATAGTCGGATTGGATCCTATATGCCATCCGTGACATTTCACATGTTGTGCAGTTTCGTGCAACACAACGTGTATATGTCTTCAAATATCCAAAACGCTTTGTGAGAGGGAACCGAACCCTTGGGCAGCTCGCAACGATCGCGCGCTGGCGGCGCCCTTTACCACTGCGCCATTGAGGCTCACACTAAGAGGTCATTGAGTTTCGCAGATATGTTTGCTCGTTATCTCTCATCATTGTAAACTGAAGAGGCTAGATGAGCTCTCTTTTCGATCTCCTAGCCACTGCCTCTATGGCGCAGTGGTAGTGTGCGCCGCCAGCGCACAATCGCCGCGACTTGTCCACGGGTTCGATTCCTATTCATGGAAGCGTTTTGTATATTTGATGACATACAAGTTGTGTTGCACAAAACTGCACAACATGTGAAATGTCACGGATGGCATATAGGATCCCATCCGACTATACAACGTTTTTTTATGGGCACGTTTTCGGTGTTTCTTACGCGTAATTCGAAACATTTTATTGTTGTGAAACAGTTTTGAAACGTATCACAAATGATATCATTTAAAGTTGTAAGTGTAAGTCCTCAAAACGCTCGTCTTCAGGTGTGCGCGGCGGCGACGTTCGGACGCTTCGATCGTCCGGACACCATCTCAGACGTGCCTCTGTTGTGCTACCGACACCGCGGATTCGGCAACCTCAAGAAGTTCCTTCACTCGTGCAGGGGAGGAGACGACACGAACAGTGGAGGTGCGTATGTGTCATACGTATCACAGCTTAAATAACCTCTAACTCCGCGAATGTTCAACAATCCTCGGTGGCTTCTCGTACTTTGCGAAAACACAATACGTTTGACGACACGTTTGACTCTTCCCTCAATCACATGAACACATGTCATACCGCTTACTATGACGTCACCTAAAAAAAAACAATTGTCACCGTTCCCACCTTGCAGCCATGTCTCTCCGGACGCACGAGTTGGTGTCTATGGGTCAGCAGATCACACAGGCGATGAATCACCTACATCGGTATGGAGTCATCCACAAGGACATCGCCACCAGGTGAGGAGACCATATTTGGAGGGCACGGCAGTATGGTGTGGTAGGATTAGGAAGCTTTCCCCCGATGAAAACCAGTAAATTACTGTTCTATTGTCGTGGTTATTTTGGGAGCTGTTGGGTAGAGTTTGGTATGGGAGGAAGCTGAACCAAGAATACGCTCGGATCGTTGGCTAATATGTATGTGGTGTTTTGGTGCCGCTGTGAAACGTATCATTTCTTGCCTTGCAGGAACTGTCTGGTGGCCGAGGTGCAGTCAAAGTCACCCAACGATAGACTACACGTGCAGCTGTGCGACAATGCGCTCGCAAAGGTGAGCTCTCTCTCTCTCCTCTCTTCCTCTCTCTCTCTCCTCTCTTCCTCTCTCTCTCTCTCTCTCTCTCTCTCTCTCTTTCTCTCTCTCACACAACCTTCTTCCAGGACCTCTTTCCCTCTGACTACCACTGTCTGGGTGACAACGACAACCGTCCAGTCAAGTGGATGTCGCCGGAGGCTCTCGAGGGAACAGCCAGCAACAGCGCCAGCGATGTGGTGAATTGGGATTACTGTGGGTGGTACTGTAGATTGTAATGTCGCTAGTGAGATTACTGTATTATGGTTAGTATTACCGTAACCCGTTCATTTGCAGTGGTCGCTGGGAGTGACCCTATGGGAGCTGCTCTCTCTGGGACAATCGCCACTGCAGGAGATTGCACCGGATGAGGTGAGAAAATGGGATGGATCAGAATTATGATCACGAAGTGGACAATAGTAGAGACATTTCATCAGTTTCACTTATTGGAACAAAATTCATACTTATACGTTTCACCCTTGCTCTACATAGAATAGATGACTGATTATTGCAATCACTCGCATTTCACGGTTACTCTGATTTATAGTTGATATGTTTCACAAGTTTACATAGCTTTCGGTTCACAAATGGTGCTCAATTCTTCATCATGGTTTTTTTCCAAATTAATAAAAAAAAACCTCTTGCTTTCAGGTGCTGGTTGCTCTGCGCGCCGGCCATCGACCCTCTCAGCCATACAACTGTCCTGATCAGCTGTGAGTCCTCTCTCTCTCTCTCTCTCTCTCTCTCTCTCTCTCTCTCTTTATCTGTCATTCAATAACGTATTGATTGATGACGTCACCTCTTTCCAGGTACAACGTGATGTTCTGTTGCTGGAAGGACGATCCTAGGGAGCGACCGGCGGGCGACCAAGTACTCCAGGCATTGCGAGAGTTCACACAGCAACTCCGACAGTTTGTATGATCGATCGATTATCGATTGAATATTGATTGTACCATCCAGTTGTGCTAAACCCAGTGCTCAAATGAGGGTCCTTTCTCCCTTTCGACCAACCACCCCCTAGCTAATATCTTTTTTTCGAACAGTACGGGTCTGTAAATAGCTCTCTTTCTTATTGTAGGAAGCGCATCTACTTTGTTTCGAAAATATTGAAAATCGTAATCTTGTCATGTCAGAGATTTATTGTGTTTTGCGTTTTGCTTTCAATAGTTTTTGTTGTCATGCAATAAACTTTTAAAGATACGATAGCATTATGCGCCACTGAACTTCTCTTTGTCCGAGAGAGAGAGAGAGAGAGAGAGAAAGAGAGAGAGAGAGAAAGAGAGAGAGAGAGAGAGAGAGAGAGAGAGAGAGGAGGGAGAGTAGACATAACTGTCTCTCGAAAGTCGCAGTGACTACTGCAGACGTGAGAGTAGAAGAGTAGACGAGAGGTGAGAGTAGACAGAAGAAAACATAATAATGCCTTTAGAAAGCGGAGACGTGACAGTAGACAAAAGAAAGCAAAGTACTGTCTCTAGAAAGTTGTTGTCACCGCATCAAATACGCGAGCATAGTATTGTCTCTGAATAGTTGCAGTGATTGCTGCGGAGACAGGGAGAGTAAACGAGATAGAGGGAAGAGAGAGAGAGAGAGAGAGAGAGAGAAGGGTGAGTTGACAGAACTGTAAGGACGAGAGAGAGAGAGAGAGAGAGAGAAGGGTGAGTTGACAGAACTGTAAGGACGAGAGAGAGAGAGAGAGAGAGAGAGAGAGAGAGAAAGGTGAGTCGACAGAACTGTGTAGACGAGAGAGAGGGGGGATAGAGAGAGAGAGAGAGAGAGAGAGAGAGAGAGAAGAAGAAGCAGAAAGAGAGAGGAAGAGAGTGTAAATTAGTTTAACGAAAGAGAGATAGTAAAAACAAACAGAAAAAGAAAGAGATCATGTGTAAAGTCTACACATTTATGTCTCTCCGCAAGAATCAATAGAGAGCAACCAGCGATGAAAATACAAATTGATTTCTTCTTCTATCTTTCTATTCTTGTATACCTAGTGCAAAGGCCCGCGACAGCGCGCCGGAGCGCTAGTCACAATCACTCACTCACTCACTCCTCGGCCGATTCTCCGTAGATTATCTGGAGCATTGTCGCTCCTTAGCCGGCGAGCATCGTGTGAACCAGTTCTGACCACTTGACGCGGTCTTGTGCCATGTCCATAACAGCGTCCATCCACTGCCCATTGCGAGTGTTCCAAGCTCTGCGGAACGAAGTATCCCTCGAGGTAACCTTTGCGCGCACGGCAGGCGTGGGCCCGACATCCTCCTTCAGCTTCTCGTCCCATGTGGCGCGTTTCCTTCCTGGGCCTCGTCTCCACTCTGGCGGCGGTAGTGTGAGCGCAGCTTGCTTCACAATCCGATGGTCTTCTCGTCGCAGCACGTGTCCCAAGAGACGAACTCTCGTTGCCGCCACTTGCTGGCTTGGACTTTTTGCGCAGGAGACGGGAGTAGATGTTGTTTACATCCCGATACAACTGCGAGTTGTGGCGACGGTTTGGGTAGAAGTAGCCTAACATCCGGCGCAAGAATTTGCGTTCCGCCGTATCCAGCTTCTCCTCGAGCTTCTTATTGAGAGCCCAAGTACCGGATCCGTAGAGCATCGCAGGTCGGATGGCGGTGAGGTAGATCCGCAGCTTGGCGTGATTGGCGACGCTCGATCTCCACAAAACCTTTTCCAGCGAATTGAACGCGGAGCAGGCTTGGGCGATTCGCGCCTCCACATCCTTAGTAAGGTCGGCGTCGCTGCTAATCCACGAACCGAGGTAGCGGAAGTTGGTGGTCTGCGCGATCTTCTCTCCATTGACAGTGAACTCCTCCTTTACTCCTCGCGGGATGGTCATCGACTCGCACTTGTCCGGCCTGAGGGTCAGACCGTACGAGGCAGCGAGGAGACTGAGACGGTCGACAGCTTTTTGCAGGTTAACAGGGTCTTCTCCAAGCAGAGCGATGTCATCCGCGTAGTCGAGGTCGGTGACTTTCCTTCCTGTCGGGTGCAGCTCCACTCCTCCTCCACACTCCTCCACAACACGTCGCATCACGTCGTCGATGACATAGTTGAACAGAAGCGGGCCGCAGACGGATCCTTGGCGCACTCCAGTCCGGACGGCGAACTGCTGTGTGATTCCGCAAGGAGTGAATTGGATTTGATAGTCACAATACTATTAATTTATACGGTTGTATAAGAACACGTGAAAAAGGGAAAAAAACAACAACTACAAAACAAAACTACAAAAAAAAACAACTACAAAACATTCCTTTCTTTTCTCTGCCAGCGCGCGGTCGCGTGCCTTCCCCTGTTATTCCCCCGACCCCTGAACAATGCTGTGCGGCGGAGGACACTAACTGGACTGGTATTCGCTTTTGCTACTCTCTACATCTACGGCTTTGAGACTGGAGAGGAAACCTCGAAGACGATGAAACTCTCGGAGACGTCTCTTCGCGATCGATCGTTGAAGCACGGTTCTTCTGCCACCGAGATCGAAACTTCCCCAGAAGCCGCAAGCAGGGGATGACATGAACCACCAATAGCACGTACGCCTCCTCGGGACTACCGAAATCCGTGTTATTGGGACTCGCAGTAGGCGTTGCATTACTGTATTTTACCGTAACCTTGCCGTAATTTACATAATTGTACTGTGCTACTTGATTCGAGATAAACATTCTGATTCTGATTCTGATTCTACAAAACAAAGTCGAATGGAGAGCCACCGTTTGAAGGCAGGGGTACCATGAAATACTATGAAAGAAGCGTCCAGCAGACAGGAAAGTGGTCTGATCACAACGTGCTATAGCTCATCCTGCTCATCGGGTGCAGCGGGACTCAATTAGTCAAACTCAAAACTCAAATAAAAAACACAAGTACATCACTTACAAAAACGACAAAAAATAGCCAATCTTCAAGAAAAGCCAACATGATGCAGTCATCATTATTATTAATCACAGAGTATTGCGAATGCATCACATTGTTTTGTCTTGAGGGCATCAAGAATGGCAATTTCAATCGACAAGACAAAATAACGAAAGAGTATATATATATATAGCTGGATTGGCCGCAACAATACACAACACATAATGAAGTTGCTCGTCTTCTTCGCGCTTGCCGCTGCAGTCTGGGGCTCCGCAGACGAGCCCATTGTTGCTGCTCCTGCTGCTTCAGCCGCCATCTACGGACTCAACGCTCACGCGCCTGGCTACGGAGCTGCCGCTGCACAGACAGGGTACGGACATGCCGGATACGAACAGCCCGCCTACTACCCCGCACAGTTCCCCTACTACAACGACGGACCTCGCTGTGGGTTAATCGAGAAACATAAACTCTCAGGAGATGACTTGTTCAGGCCAGAACTGCCGGCGCATGAGAAAGTTCCCTTGCCCTGTCTATCAGGGAGAACAATTAACTTGCGGACAGGTCGTGCTCAGGTAGAGCGCTTGTGTGAGGATGATCGGCGAAGCGTGCTTCAGGAAGAAGCCGACTGTGAGTGGCAAGTGCTCCGCGTTCGTCGCTTCGTGCAAGCTCGGCAAAACCACTCTCGCTGAAGACGAGGTGGCGTTGATCAATATTACATTTACATAATAATTCATACGGGTTTTCAACAACTCGTGCAGAAAGAGAAGAAAGTTCGAACATGACAAGATGCGACTATGATGACTTGTAGATGCTGGTCCTGGTTAGTGTTGACGGCATCGGCGCCACTCCACTCGCCAACGGAACCGACATCCAGCACCGCGTCGCTTGCCGCGGAGGCAACAAGTGGGCTGGTTTCGATTGTATCAACCAAGAGAAAGGTGGGGTGCCGTGGAGTCAAAAACTGATACCGCCCCTTGAAGCCACGCCCCCCTAACGCTCCGCCTCCTAAAGCCACGCCTCCTTACGCTCCGCCCCTTCGAACCACGCCCCTCAAATGCCCCGCCCTCTGAAGCCACGCCTCTCTAGCACCGCCTATCAGAGTCACGCCCGTCTTGCAATACCTATTTGAGGCACCTCCTTCAAGCGCCGCCCTCTAAAACCCCTCCCCAGCCTCCTTTTACCGCACTGCTCCTAAGCTCCGCCCTCCTACCCGGCCGCCTACTGGCCGGCTGCCAGCCGTTCTCTCTCTCTCTCTCTCATCTTTTCACGCGATCTCTCCAGTCCGAACGCGAGCGAGCGAGAGAGAGAAATGCCACCGACCGCGCGAGAGATGGAACGCGATAGGAGAGTGTGAAATACAGTACCGCGCAGCGCCTCTGGTCTCGTACCACCTGTCGCGAAGGCAATGTTTTCGAAAGCGAGCGAGCGAGCGTTCCGTAAATAGAGATGCGCGCTGCTGCGAAGCGCATCGCACGAGTCAAAACAGCGAGTCAAAGGTCATCAAAGGAAAAACAAATGAGTATTATTAAAACACATGTTATTACAAAACGCACGGTACGTTACAAAAAATAAGTTTGACGAGATATATTCGATACAGACTACAGTCACTAAATTGAGAGATTAATCGCGACAGCAAAATGTCCAAAACGTACCTCTCTCTCTTCTCCACGCACAGGTATAGGTAAAATACACACGGCTATAGGTAAAATACACATCCTGAAAAGAGAGATAAAATTTTAGCTTGCGTCAGCGCTACTACTAGTGCTCACCTCTGCTCTGCTCGCCTCCGCTATGCACCTCCGGTCATACTCTGGCGACGCTTGTGCGTAGCTGACCCTTTTAATCGTTGTTGTAATAAGTGTCAATGGTCATTTCTGAAATACTGTTCATCGACCACACCGAAAATAAAAATCAATAGCCATCAATATAAGCGATGAGTATTCGACGTAAGCGAATCAGTATAGGAATGTTGCGAGTGCGAGGAGAAATGTGTTACGTGTGAGACAAAGGTCGCCCAGTCGCCCTTTATTCTGAGAAAACGTCCATGCTGGCAGGAGAGAGAGAGAGAGAGAGAGAGAGAGAGAGAGAGATATTCATTAGAGGGATGATCGAGCGACCGGTAGATGAAACAATGAACTTTTAAAAGACACTCGAAAGTAACAATTTCGCAACGGTTGTTTTGCATATCTTTTTATCTATGATATGCACTATTTCCTATAACTACTTTTACTCTCTAACTGTTAGAGAACAATTGGTACCGCCTACAACTATTATCACAATCAAACTCATTCGCTGTCGTGTGTCACTACTGTCCGGTCTTTCTCACATTTGTTCTCACGATCACAGTTCCTATTCGCAAGGCTGTCACCACACCTAGCTAGTGTAGTGGTGACGCTCTAGCTTGGCAAGAATGTGTTCGCGGTCTCTTGACTTTGATCTTTCTCTAACCACCCTAATGGGGGCATGTTAGCTAGTGCGCCGCCGCCGTAATATTGATTTTTCTCGTCAGCAGTATTTAGCGTCAAAAGTCAAAATCTTTCGTATTAGTGTTATAAGTGTCGCAAACTCGAGAAAAGATATGAATCACGCAAAAAGTGACATTTCTATAGTCGGGTTGGATCCTATATGTCATCCGTGACTTTTCACATGTTGTGCAGTTTCGTGCAACACAACGTGTATGTCTTCAAATATCCAAAACGCTTTGTGAGATGGTTGGGCACAACGATCGCGCGCTCATTCTGAGAGATCATTGAGTCTCGCAGATTTGTGTGCTCGTTATCTCTCATATGTAATTGTAAACTGAAGAGGCCAGTGGAGCTAGATGGGCTCTCTCTTCGATCCCTTAAAGGATTTAGCCGGACAATCTAATCTGGCATGATTTTCAGGTTGGGGTCGTTTTTGTTCTCGTCAATGAAACCTTCTTTTGAAATTGTATAAACGTGGAAAAATTGTTTTTACTTTTCTGCGCAAACATAACTTTAAAACTCGTCTTCATTGAAGAGAACGAAAGCATCCCCATCCTGAAGATCAGGGAATAATACATTGTCCGGATACATCCTTTAACTATTGCCTCTAAGGCGCAGTGGTAGTGTGAGCCGCCAGCGCTCAATCACCGCGACCTGTCCACGGGTTCGATTCCTACTAATGGAAGCGTTTTGGATATGTGATCGTGGAACCACATTCACTTCTTCTTCCTAGTTCTCCTCCACGGCCCGCCCCGGTCCGGCGCGCGTTCACTGATTTGCGTGAATCTAAAAGCACGCACACGCAACGCGTCTCACATGTTAAATAAAATTAAGCTCATCATCATTGTCGATTTCTGAGAGACTGCTCATGTGGTCTAATGTCTTAGTGACTAGCGTTGCCAGTGATGTGTTCCTCGCAGGTTTGATTTCTTGAGCCAACCGCGACGCGGAACTGATGCGTTGCGTGCGTCTGGGCTCACTGGTCAGTGCAAATGAGTGACGCCGGGCCGTGTCCTCGTGGTCGTCCAGCGTCGTCATCGTTTGGGAATATTGACCATGCATTACCTTTGATAGTGTGCATTCTAAAATTGTATTTTGACGCTAAATACTACTGACAAAAAAAATGACACCGACGACGACGACGACGACGACGACGGCGGCGGCGGCGGCGGCGCACTAGCTAACATGCCCCAAATGTCTCTCGTGAATAGCGTGACACTCATTTGCGAGCCCACTATATTCAGGTACACGTCCAAGGATGTCGACGGAAACCCGATCCAGTTCTCGCAGCTGTTGTGTCTTGTGATATAGCTTTCACCACCACCGAAGCCGCTACCATTGTCAATGTGCCCCCCCCCCCTTATAGTACCACCATAACGTACTGTTTCCCTTTCTATAATAAATATGCTGTGATGAAATAAAGAACTTCACTCGATCTGTCCCACATGGGTCTCCCCGGTTAACTTATGTATAGGGACGGGCGCGCGGGGTGGCTGGCGACATGCCTTCCCAATGGGAGACACGTAACGTGAGGGGTCACCCCCTGTCCTTCCTTGAACTACTTTTTGTCATGCGCGCATCACACTCCACCGACCACAAACGCATCTGAGAGTATCGCTTGATATCGACTAAATTATCTGTGAATACGATTTGGCAATGAGAGGGTGTACAGAGAGTGTCCTCGTACTGTACGAGGAGTACGAGGACTACGAGGACGAGGAGTACGAGGACTCGTGCAGTACAAGGAGGCTGGAGGTAATCAGCGCGTGCAGCCCATGGTGCAGACCCACTTCGACCAAGACATCTCCACCGGTGATCTACGTTTCGATTGATCTAGTTGTATTTGATTGTATTGTGACGCGTGTACATAACCTATTTTCATTGTTATTCGTTTGATTCTTATAATTCAATGAACATAATTGTTATTTTGAATTTTACATATATGAACACTTATTATTTTTCTGCCGCTGCGTTAAGGATCCAAACAAACATTCGTGCGCTCCGGGCAAAATCCCGTCATCGTTATCAAGTTATTAATACTGGACAAACTATGCGATCTAATTAGTCTAGAAAGTTCCGGACGAATATTCTCATTGCAACCATACTCAATTTAAAGCATAGTATTCGCGGTGTTAATATGAACTATCGATTAATCTGCACTATGACGTCATTATTCCCGTTGATTGGGGCACTCTATCTGTCGCATTGCCCCATTGAGAGCGCGCGCTCCGGTGCGCGCTTAGCGCGGAATGGCGGCGCGGTATCGAGTAAGTATACAACATCTACATATCTTTCGAAACTACATAACTGATGAAATATTATCATGATAAAATGATAACGAAATTTCGAAATCTCAAACTTTGTTTGGGGTCCTTACCGCTGCGTCTTGTTGTTTTGATCACTTGGATACTGGTTGACTACTAGTGAGATAGGTTGGTATGCTTGTGGGTAGAGATGAGAGAGCAGAGACGCGAAAGATCGCCTACGGCGGCTTCTTTAATAAATGGTCCCGCAACGATCTTTTATTGTTTATATCTTCTTTCTTTTTGAATTTCGTGTATTAGTGTTTTAATATTTTCTTCCTAATTAGATGCGCTCTATACAGTGAAGCTATTTTCGACTCTCAAAGATGACTTTTGAAAAACACGTGTAGGGATGTCGAGGGGGCGTGGCTTAGACAACACAATTTTTCCGGCATCACGCCGTCTCAAACGACGCACACCGTTGAATTCATCGCGAAAAGTTACATCTAGTAGTGCTATTCCCAAAAGACGGCGTTTTGCCGGGTCGCACATTACGGAGGAATGATATTCAAACAAGTGTCGGGGATACCATAGGGAAACAACTGTTCTCCTCTCTTAGCAGATCTCACTCTCTCTTTTATGGAATATTCTCACATAATGAGAAACCAAGAATATTTCCGACATTCTAAAGCAATAGTATGCAGATACATGAATGACATACTAATAATTGACCAAAATAACTCATCGATTGTTGAACGAATCACTAACAACATTTACCACGACTCACTAACTTTAGAACAAACAAATTCTACAAGTATTGAAACCGTATTTCTGAATCTCACAGTCAAAATTAAACAAAACCAGGTTGAAACAGAACTGTACAATAAAACAGACGATTACTCGTTTAAAGTAATGCGATACCCACACAGCCAAAGCAACATTAAACCAAATATTGCAATGAACTGTCTACACAGTGAAATAGTTAGAATCTTTCGTTGTTGCACTCAGAAAGAAAAGTTCATTGAACGTTGCAGAGAACTATACTTAGCATATACAGTTAATTGTTATTCTACTAGTTTAATACTAGCGCTCCGGCGCGCTGTCGCGCGCCTACGCACTAGGTATACGAAAAAGAAAATAGAAGAATAGTTCGTCTTGCATGTTTGATAGTTAATTGCTCTTTAATGACTCTTGCGAAGTTACATATACTCTGCGCCAGAGCGATAGTTTATGATCTACCTCGCTTGCAGTTCGAAATACGGTGCCATAACCGTCTGTCTCTCTTGTTTTGTGCGCTATTGCCAAGAGCTGACTCTCCGTCTTCCTCTGATCTACCCCACCGCGCGCAATTTTTTGCGAGCATAGAACTATACACGCAAGGGTTGTAGTTGAAGTGTTCAAGTTCTTTGTATTTTGTATATGTAGCTTAATTTTTTGTCTTTTCTAACTATCTCTCCTACTTCTTTTTCACCTATTTTATGTTTCACAGATGTACACCGCCCCATCTCTTTCTCCTCTACACTGTTCTGTCTACTTTCCATCCTATCTCCCTCCTCCTCCCCCCCCGCCCCTCTCTCTCTCTCTCTCTCTTTCTCTTTTTCCCTCTCTCTCTCTCTCCCCTCGACACAGTTCTACTTTCCCCTATCTCTCTTCTCTCTCTTCTCCCTCTACCACTGTCTCCCTATCTCTTTCTCTCTTTCTCTTTCTCTCTCAGACTCAGTATTATGTTCTCTAGAAACAGTATGATATTCTCTATTGTCTACTCTACTGTCAACTTTCTAAAGACAATACTAATACTACATATGCTCTTGTTTGTCTACTGCATCTTTTTCTTTCAATGTGACAAAAACTTTCTAGAGACATTACTATGTTTTCTTCTGTCTACTTCCACCTTTCGTCACCTCTTCCACTCTTACTTTCACATCTGCAGTAATCACTATCACTGCGACTTTCGAAAGACAGTTATGTCTACTCTCCCTTCTCTCTCCTCTTTTCTCTCTCCTACCTTCTCTCTCTCTCTCCCCATCTTTCTCTCTCTTGTCTATTCTCACGTCTCCGCATCGGTGACAACAATTTTCTAGAGACAGTACTACTATGGCACCTTCTGTCTACTCTTCTACTCTCACGTCTACAGCAGTCACTGCGACTATGGAGAGACAGTTATGCCTATTCTCCCTCCTTTCTCCTCTTCTCTCTCTCTCTCTCTCTCTCTCTCTCTCTCTCTCTCTCTCTCTTGTCCAATCTCACGTCTTCGCAGCGGTGACAACAACATTTTAGAAAAAGTACTATGTTACCTTTTGTCTACTCTTCTACTCTCACGTCTGCAGCAGTCACTGCGACTTTCGAGAGACAGTTATGCCTACTCTCTCTCTCTTTCCTCCTTCTCCTCCCTCCTCTCTCTCTCTCTCTCTCTCTCTCTCTCTCTGTCTTTTTCTTGTCTATTCTCACGTCTCTGCATCGGTGACAACAACTTTCTAGAGACAGTACTATGGCACCTTCTGTCTACTCTTCTATTCTCACATCTGCAGTAGTCACTGCGACTTTCGAGAGACAGTTATGTAAAAACTTTTTTAAACAGAAAGTACTAATCTCTTATCTACTGTTTTCTTTCCTTTCTGTCTACTCTCTCACGTTCTGAAAATATAATTTGATCGCCTGTGCTTGCCAAATGACATGTAAGGTGAACTCGATTCTCACCTCACCTCACTTCCACTCGACACTGTACTGCATCGAAAAGCGGAATTTCAGGCTGAATATGTACAAGAGTACAGGTAATAAACTCGAAACTTACTTTCAACTGAAAAAATATACAGTACACAGTTCTTACAGTACATATTACGTCTACAATGACTTCGAGAAAAGAAGCCGGCTGGCGCGCCCTAACACGTTGTGCGCACGTGTGAAGGAGTTTGAAACAGTTTGAGGTTGATTTCATCGTTGGAAAACACTATCTATTGATGTCCAGAAACAGTTTACCTAACTTTCAACCTTCAACGTTTCGTTTTGTCAAAGTTATTCGTTGAAGATAGAAATTTTGTCTTTTTCCACTGACTCAATTCATTCTTGTTATATTTAGACATATTTCTGTCAAAAAAAGACACAACTGAGTGGATATGGGTCAGTGATTGCGAATGCCAACTATTCGTTATCGATCCGTTGACCTGGCGGCTGGTAGCGAGCAATCCGGTGGGCGCGACCCCAGCAAGTAACGCGCGCTCAGAAAATGTCTAATACTGTATGAAGACAAAGTCCGATCGATCTGAAATTTTGACAGAAGGGTTTTTTTGCCCAGAAAAGCTTAAGTTTACAAATTGAACACTCTATCTCGTCTGTACGAAAAGTCGATCATATTTGCCTTATTTGGTGACTTTTCAAAAAAAGAAACCAGTTTCTAAATTCTCTTGCACGTAATCTATCTTCTATTCAATTTTTATAGAAATCGAAGATCATGAATTTTGGGTGCATTTTGGGTACATTCGCTTATTTGGGCATGAAGATGAGGTCACAGTCGGCTGGTATCGCGGCTATCGATTTTTTCTAGGTCTATTCACCTACCCTCTAAGTTTCGTCCGATTTGAAGCATTTTGAAATTTTTCTCCATAGTTAAGAGATTAGGTGATAACTATGATTAGGAGATCGCTATTGACGAGATATTTGGAATTTTGCGTTCTCAGGTATTGAAGAAACTTTTTGGAAAGAATGAGTAGTTAGAGTAGACTTTGAAAAGAGATATCTCTCCGGAAGGACGGACAGACAGACACCATAGTAAATTTTAGTATGAAAGGGGGAAATATTCAATTCTACAAAACTTTATTGGGAAATAAACAAATTCAAACAAAATACGGGTTGAAATCTAAAAGAAAAATGAAACATTTTGTTGACACAGTGTTAACATAGGTAGATCGATCTACTTCACTCACTTCTCGCGCGCTTTTAGTCCATGCGACCCGAGACGAACACACACATTCAGTCGAACACCGAGCACCCTCTTGTGCGGTCTCCTCCCCCTCCCCCCATTTTTTTGTTTGAAGACGATAGAATAATCAATGCCCCTCTATTATCAAGTATAATTTCAATGTCCCTGTCCTACCGGCTCATCACTGATGATGGTCCCGGCCGGTAAGATCACACATTCGGTCTGGTGAAAGGGACCGAAACCGGATGTGTGCCTTGTTAACTACATGTACTCTTTCCTGTATAATTTTGTCTAATTATTTTACAAAAACTATATTCTGTAAGCCAAAAAGTGGGCGGAGCCCAACCTCTCTGACCCTCTCTCGGCTCAATTATTGTGCCGAGCGCGCACCAAACCGCTTAGGCGCGCATATCTCGAAAACGCATAAAGATATTGAAACAAACTGAACAATATTGTAACAGTCTTATATTATTTTTTTTATATTGAACTACAGTATGTCTCACATGACCAAATTTGAAAATATCTCTGACATTGCTAAACACGTGCCTACTTATGTATGTAGATGATTTTTACCGTGGTATGCGTTACTTCTATTCAATTCAATATTTTCTTTCAAAAGCACTTCCAAAAATAGTTGGTTTGTACTGTTGTCTCAATTGAGCCAAAGGACTGAGATGAATTTAATATTTAATTTAGACACATGCCAACAGGCTGGAAACAGTTCTATCGACTCCATAACAGCCTACGTCCTACGTCTCCTATTTTTCGAAGACTTTCGATGTTCTTCAATTGTATTCATAAAAGAGAACACGTTTGTTTACATTTTTCAATCTGCATATTCAGATATAACGATTGTCATAGTCAGATATAACGATTCCTGATAAACGATTGAATGATTGACTGATTGATTGATTGAATCTGCTCAGCAGGCGTTGAACTTGAGGTGTTTGAGTATGTACTCGAGTCTACCGAAGTGATCCTCCCGGTCTCTGTCCAAGTCCCGCCGCTCCTTCTTACAAATCGCCACCAGCCGCGGCAGACCGAAGAACTCGGCCTCGGTCTGAAAAAAAAATTTAATATGAAAATTGCAGTAAAACAATTTTATTAGAATGAAGTAATTTCAATCATTTTGTTGTTGATGTTTATCTCACTACTTATAGGGATATATAACAAGGATATAGCCGTACCAATTGTTCTCATCAGACAAAAATAAGAGAGATTCGTGAGGCAGATTTGCATATGATCACATGAATGTGTATGATCGATAGTAATGCATAGTGAATGATAACAACAGTTGAGGACAAATGAATTATCATGTTGTTTAATACTTTTCAAGACAGCTACATTATTTTTGAGGAAAGTATAACTGTTAATATTAGCGGAATCTCATTGGCATGTTCTAACAAAAAACAAACAAACTCATCATAACTCTTTTCTGCAAATTCGCAATTTTGGATCTTTTATATACATTTCCAATACATTTCGAGCAAGTTTCATTATAGCAATGGAAGGTAATATGAAGTAGCCACCAATCAATTCATCATTAATCACAATCAATAATATCAATAATGATTCACAAAAAAATTCAATGTAATAAAATCGAAATAATAATTTACAGATAAGCAGTTATGAAGTGATAAATCAGCCCACCCACCCAAATTCGCATGATGTCTCCTTCCGGCAGCTCCACATCGTCACCACACCTGCAAGTAGATCCTCATTATCATTTCTTTTCTCTTTTTTTCCACAAAACAGCACTTTTAATATTAAAATATAAAGAACAAGACGCAATCAAAGAGCAGTAAATATCGTAAAAGTACAGTTATATTGAGATGGTGTTGGTGTATACATTTTTCGAATATTATTGAGATATTACAAGACATTCAAAGAAGTAATGCATTGAAAAATCATAGTACACATTCGGTTTCGGTCCCTTCCACCAGACCGAATGTGTAAACCTACCAGCCGGGACCATCATCAGTGATGAACCGGTAGGCAAGTGTACAAAGTAGTATTACAAGAAAAAGGGGAAAATATTTCTAGAGGGTTATCGATCGTCTACGACGCTTAGGGATAGGGGTCAACAAAAATTGGGAGCAACCTAACGAGAGAGGGGAATGCGACACGACTGATTTGAGAGCGGCGATTGCGAGTCACATAGACTTTTAGTGCAGATCGGTAGATCAGACAGAGCGCAGAGAAAGAGGGGATGAGATCAATTCAGTGTGTCAATGAAATGTTTGAATTTATTTTTGGCCTTCAGTTTGTATTTCAATAATAATTGTTTATTACTAAGAATAGTTTTTGAAATTTGAAAAGTAATTTTGTGAGAAGTATAACCATTTGCGAGATTCTCTTTCGAAAAGTACACGAGTAAAGAGGAGTGGTTTGTTTTGATCTAATTCAACAAAAGCACATGCATAAAATCTCTTCGCAGCTGACTAAAATTTCAAAACAAACCTGCTCTTTCGAACGATGTTTTAAAACTCTAATTGTTTTCTTGTTAGCATGTTGAGTTCAGGTATTCAGGATACTGTTAATCCCAACAAGTAACTTGCAACAAAATGTATGACACGATTATAGTGCATACTATATTTTTCATCGATCAGAAAGAGCAGGTTTGTTTTGAAATTTTAGTCAGCTGCGAAGAGATTTTATGCATGTGCTTTTGTTGAATTAGATCAAAACAAACCACTCCTCTTTACTCGTGTACTTTTCGAAAGAGAATGGATGTCCTTTTCTCAAATTTCGAAGAAATTGTTTTTCAGGTTGATGTGCCGAACATGTTATGTATACATATTCGAAACTTTAGAAAACGTATCCTGAATATGGAAACGCACTGCTTTGTCGAATCGCTCGTGCGCCTGCCAATGCCAGTCTCTCATTGACACGCGCTATTTCGCGTCTCTCTCTCTCTTACCCACTCACTCCGCTCCGCACACTCCCCTCCCCCCACAGTTTTCGCGCCAAAACTGGGGCGGTGGCCTGGACGGCGAGCCGACACGAGAGTGGGTGAACGAAGGGCGGGGCATGCGCTCAGCCAATCAGAGTGCGCACGCAAGAGAGCCGAGCGACCAATGAGCGCAAAGTGCAGTGGGCGGAGCTTACGTGATGCACACCGTCGTCGCCGCCGCCGCCGCCGCCGCCGTCGTAAACACGTTTAGTGGCAAAGCGGGAGAGAGCAAGAGAGGGCGGTTTTTGGATGCCGCAACCGATATTGGTTTCACGAATCATACTCATAGGTCTTACAAAGTGATATTCTAACAAATAACGCACACTAATTAAGTATATTGTATTAGAATAGAGAAATCGTGTGTGCCTTGGGAGTGGCGTGTTGCGCGCGTCACAGCTCAAAACAAACGGGCGCCGCTGCGCGCCGCCCCTAATAAGTTTTGAACAGTTGTTGGCATCTTTGTTTAAAAGTTGACTTCATAGTGCAACATCTGAATATTCGTATGATTTCTCCATGTAAACAATTCATAGCAATGCTTGACTTGATATTACTTTCGTAGTGTGGGTATCTGATGACATCGAACGAGTAATCATCTGTTTTATTGTAGAGTTCTGTTGTTATTGAATTATGTTCCATTTTGATGTTCAAATCTAAGAATTCCGTTTCTTTGTTCTGTGTACTAGTTTGTTCAAGAGTCAGAGAGTTGTGATATATTTCGCTATTTATTTTAGAAACAATAGTGGAATTGTTCCTGTATATGATTAGAATATCATCCATGTATCTGCATATTTTTGACTGAGTATTTCGGAAATATTCCGAGTTTCGCATTACGTAAGTGTATTCCATGAAGGATAGTGTCAAATCGGCTAGAAGAGGTGAACAATTATTACCTTGAGGGATACCGGATATTTGTTTGAAAATTAATCCTCCATAGAGAGCAAAACTGTTTTTCAATATATATTCGAGCATAAATTTAATGTCACTTATATCATATGAATTTCCCGACTTTGTATCTGTAGCGCTGTAATAAACTTTCTTGTATCCAACCACAATGAACTCTTTTTTGCTGTTTTTGAAACATAGATCAATCAATCCGAAGATATTTTTGATAACGGATTCGTGCGGTAAGTTTGTGAAAAGGCTACTGAAGTCCGCAGAAAACAGATTGAATTGACTAGGCTCTTTTATCGAATTACACATTTCAAGAACTTGCAAGCTGTTATTTATGGACCAGATAGGATTAATATTTGTGCGCTGTGTTATTGATTTACAATAATTAATGAAATGGTGTTTTAAAAAGGTGAGTATTTTTTGCATTTCTAGTGAAACTGGTTTTAAACTGCTGTTAAAAGCTCCGGTTATGAAACGAAACTTTACTGGGTTTTTGTGCATTTTTGGTATAGCATAGATTTTCGGTAGAGCTTTATCATTTACATCTGTTGTTAACTTCAGTGATTTAGTTGTTATCAGATGTCTGTTAATAATCTCGTCTTCTTTTTCATTCTGGTAGATAGTGTAAGTTGGATTCGAATTGTTGGTTGTGTTTGTGATATGATCATATCCTAATTCTTTGTTCATAATTTGTAAATACAGTTTTTTGCACGTGATAGCATAATTTCCAGAAGCTTTGTCCACACATGTGATTACAAATTGGTCTTGCAACGTTTTCAATTCTAGTGGCATTCTCTTTTCGTTTATAAAATTAGGTTTGCAATCTTCATATCGTTTCATAAGTTTTGTTTTTATTTTGTTTTCAATATCCATAACTATGTTGCCGGGTATTTTATATATAGTCGATAGCTTTTCTAGGTGTTCTGTAACTAATTGCAATAGATCTGTGGTAATTTCTTCATCGTTTACATATTTAGGAGATCGATATTTTGTTCCGTTCAGAATAATATTTCTCAGATCATTACTTTGTATCATATTAGCATTTCCAGTAACAATGTGTTTATAGTGCGAGTCTATGAACGATGGATAGTGGTTACAGTAACAGGCCGATGACAGTATTCTTTTAATTTGGCCAGTAGTCAAATTGCGTAGGAATTTATTGTAGTTCATAATTTGTGTGCTATCTGGCAAATCATAAGTGTATAAAATTCTTGTTTTATAGTGTTTCTCATCCGTTGTTTTGAAGTAAGTATTTATTGATCTGTTTATTAACTTGGCTAAATTGATTTCTTCCATGAATTTACCATAATATTGTACTTTCAGATTTTGATATTTCTGCGGTAGGATTTCGTTCATTTTCTTTGAAACTAGTGACTTAGCAATTATACAGAAAACTTTGAGTTGAAGAGATTTACTCAGAAGGTTATAGGTTTCGTCGTTCACCATGTAATCCAAGAGATTTTCTATTGCATGTTTGTTAAGCGAATTGTAGTATTGATATAGTTGTTTTCCTTCGAGGGTTTCCACTGCACTTAGAATTGTAGAATTTGTCATCGTATTTTTGTAAGCAGGGATACTCCTTCTTCTTTTTCCTCGATATTTATGTTTATTTCTAGAGTTCGATATTTTAAGGCTAGTGAATGGATTATTTTCTATTTTACATTTATGAAAGTCAATAACTGAGATATTTCCAAAAGTTTTGATTTGATCATTCAGTCCAAGCGGATATGCAGATTTAATCAAGTTTATCCAGAAGTGCTCTTTTTGCAATCTCACTTCAGTGACACAATTTTCTGACTGATTATCCAAGATAGTGATTTTGAATTCTTCGCAATCATGATCTGAGAGTTTGAAATGTTTGCTAAGAAAAGTGTTTAACTTGTTGGTTTTGAAACTATTCCTATGCGCGGACATTCTTTGTTTGAGTGTTTGTTTAGTTTCACCGACATATTGCATGTTGCATTTATTGCATGTTATTAGGTAAACTAAGTTCTTTGAGAGACAATTAGCATCATTTGATTTGAATGTAGGTATAGTCATTAAAGTGCATGAACTTGTTGTTTGTGATTTGAATTCTATTTTCGGACAAATAACACATCGTTTGTTATCACATCGTTTTCCAGTAAAAACTGTGTTTCCGGGAAGATCAGCCGTTGTTTGCTTTCTATCTGTCTGCACACGTTGAATTTCCTTAAGTAAGTAGTATGGTTTATCGTTGTTTTTGTACAGCATTTAGAGGCAGCTGCGCCTGTTGTTGGGTAAAGGGTGAGAGTGGAACTGGGGAATACAAGAGTATTTCATGAGTATTGTGCGAGGCCAGGACCTGTCATCCCACCTTACAGCAATGGCAGTGAGTACCAACTCTCGTGCATCAGCGGGGTGTCTGCCCCATCCCACTGCCAACCTGAGTTCGGGGTGGGACCGCTTTGTTGGTCAACACCAGAGTTTAACCTCTCTTTCGTTACTGTAGACTCTGGGTAGCATGAGTGATCACATGAGTGATGTGTTTGTAGTCTGATGGGTCACAAGAGGTTTGGTGGTGTGTTGGCGGCGGAGAGAGAGGCGAGTGATCGACCGCGAGTGTTCTTTGATCCCGCTGCCCACACCGATTGTTCGCTTGAGTGTTCATCGTGATGTGCTTTGCGCTCCAACCTGCCAACCGGCAAGCACATCTAGTGTTCATTGATTGGTGCAAGAGGAGATCCGAGGATCAGTGTTCACAGACTTGGGTCATAGTGCGACTTATATCAGTCACTTAGTGTTCGCGCGTACAAACAGACTAATTTGTGCAGGAAAAGGCGTTGTAGACATGAAATGGTTCGGAAACATATTGGTTTGTGTGTTTGTGCGTATTACAATCTTTATAGATAAGATAGTAGAAAAAAGGGGTATATGTGGGGTAGTTGCGTCAAAAGACGAATAGAGTCCCATAAGGGACTGGGTGCGTCAAAAGACGTAAAGTTCGTCCCATAAGGGACGCGGGTTGGTCTTGCGACCAAAGTGTACGAGTAAGATAAGACAGGTCATACTGGGGAGAGGGTAATTTCTCCCCCCGAATCACCCAGCATCACTGCCATATCGAATTACAAGAAATTCAAAGAAGTAATGCATTGAAAAATCATAGTACACATTCGGTTTCGGTCCCTTCCACCAGACCGAATGTGTAAACCTACCAGCCGGGACCATCATCAGTGATGAACCGGTAGGCAAGTGTACAAAGTAGTATTACAAGAAAAAGGGGAAAATATTTCTAGAGGGTTATCGATCGTCTACGACGCTTAGGGATAGGGGTCAACAAAAATTGGGAGCAACCTAACGAGAGAGGGGAATGCGACACGACTGATTTGAGAGCGGCGACTGCGAGTCACATAGACTTTTAGTGCAGATCGGTAGATCAGACAGAGCGCAGAGAAAGAGGGGATGAGATCAATTCAGTGTGTCAATGAAATGTTTGAATTTATTTTTGGCCTTCAGTTTGTATTTCAATAATAATTGTTTATTACTAAGAATAGTTTTTGAAATTTGAAAAGTAATTTTGTGAGAAGTATAACCATTTGCGAGATAAGTTTTGAACAGTTGTTGGCATCTTTGTTTAAAAGTTGACTTCATAGTGCAACATCTGAATATTCGTATGATTTCTCCATGTAAACAATTCATAGCAATGCTTGACTTGATATTACTTTCGTAGTGTGGGTATCTGATGACATCGAACGAGTAATCATCTGTTTTATTGTAGAGTTCTGTTGTTATTGAATTATGTTCCATTTTGATGTTCAAATCTAAGAATTCCGTTTCTTTGTTCTGTGTACTAGTTTGTTCAAGAGTCAGAGAGTTGTGATATATTTCGCTATTTATTTTAGAAACAATAGTGGAATTGTTCCTGTATATGATTAGAATATCATCCATGTATCTGCATATTTTTGACTGAGTATTTCGGAAATATTCCGAGTTTCGCATTACGTAAGTGTATTCCATGAAGGATAGTGTCAAATCGGCTAGAAGAGGTGAACAATTATTACCTTGAGGGATACCGGATATTTGTTTGAAAATTAATCCTCCATAGAGAGCAAAACTGTTTTTCAATATATATTCGAGCATAAATTTAATGTCACTTATATCATATGAATTTCCCGACTTTGTATCTGTAGCGCTGTAATAAACTTTCTTGTATCCAACCACAATGAACTCTTTTTTGCTGTTTTTGAAACATAGATCAATCAATCCGAAGATATTTTTGATAACGGATTCGTGCGGTAAGTTTGTGAAAAGGCTACTGAAGTCCGCAGAAAACAGATTGAATTGACTAGGCTCTTTTATCGAATTACACATTTCAAGAACTTGCAAGCTGTTATTTATGGACCAGATAGGATTAATATTTGTGCGCTGTGTTATTGATTTACAATAATTAATGAAATGGTGTTTTAAAAAGGTGAGTATTTTTTGCATTTCTAGTGAAACTGGTTTTAAACTGCTGTTAAAAGCTCCGGTTATGAAACGAAACTTTACTGGGTTTTTGTGCATTTTTGGTATAGCATAGATTTTCGGTAGAGCTTTATCATTTACATCTGTTGTTAACTTCAGTGATTTAGTTGTTATCAGATGTCTGTTAATAATCTCGTCTTCTTTTTCATTCTGGTAGATAGTGTAAGTTGGATTCGAATTGTTGGTTGTGTTTGTGATATGATCATATCCTAATTCTTTGTTCATAATTTGTAAATACAGTTTTTTGCACGTGATAGCATAATTTCCAGAAGCTTTGTCCACACATGTGATTACAAATTGGTCTTGCAACGTTTTCAATTCTAGTGGCATTCTCTTTTCGTTTATAAAATTAGGTTTGCAATCTTCATATCGTTTCATAAGTTTTGTTTTTATTTTGTTTTCAATATCCATAACTATGTTGCCGGGTATTTTATATATAGTCGATAGCTTTTCTAGGTGTTCTGTAACTAATTGCAATAGATCTGTGGTAATTTCTTCATCGTTTACATATTTAGGAGATCGATATTTTGTTCCGTTCAGAATAATATTTCTCAGATCATTACTTTGTATCATATTAGCATTTCCAGTAACAATGTGTTTATAGTGCGAGTCTATGAACGATGGATAGTGGTTACAGTAACAGGCCGATGACAGTATTCTTTTAATTTGGCCAGTAGTCAAATTGCGTAGGAATTTATTGTAGTTCATAATTTGTGTGCTATCTGGCAAATCATAAGTGTATAAAATTCTTGTTTTATAGTGTTTCTCATCCGTTGTTTTGAAGTAAGTATTTATTGATCTGTTTATTAACTTGGCTAAATTGATTTCTTCCATGAATTTACCATAATATTGTACTTTCAGATTTTGATATTTCTGCGGTAGGATTTCGTTCATTTTCTTTGAAACTAGTGACTTAGCAATTATACAGAAAACTTTGAGTTGAAGAGATTTACTCAGAAGGTTATAGGTTTCGTCGTTCACCATGTAATCCAAGAGATTTTCTATTGCATGTTTGTTAAGCGAATTGTAGTATTGATATAGTTGTTTTCCTTCGAGGGTTTCCACTGCACTTAGAATTGTAGAATTTGTCATCGTATTTTTGTAAGCAGGGATACTCCTTCTTCTTTTTCCTCGATATTTATGTTTATTTCTAGAGTTCGATATTTTAAGGCTAGTGAATGGATTATTTTCTATTTTACATTTATGAAAGTCAATAACTGAGATATTTCCAAAAGTTTTGATTTGATCATTCAGTCCAAGCGGATATGCAGATTTAATCAAGTTTATCCAGAAGTGCTCTTTTTGCAATCTCACTTCAGTGACACAATTTTCTGACTGATTATCCAAGATAGTGATTTTGAATTCTTCGCAATCATGATCTGAGAGTTTGAAATGTTTGCTAAGAAAAATGTTTAACTTGTTGGTTTTGAAACTATTCCTATGCGCGGACATTCTTTGTTTGAGTGTTTGTTTAGTTTCACCGACATATTGCATGTTGCATTTATTGCATGTTATTAGGTAAACTAAGTTCTTTGAGAGACAATTAGCATCATTTGATTTGAATGTAGGTATAGTCATTAAAGTGCATGAACTTGTTGTTTGTGATTTGAATTCTATTTTCGGACAAATAACACATCGTTTGTTATCACATCGTTTTCCAGTAAAAACTGTGTTTCCGGGAAGATCAGCCGTTGTTTGCTTTCTATCTGTCTGCACACGTTGAATTTCCTTAAGTAAGTAGTATGGTTTATCGTTGTTTTTGTACAGCATTTAGAGGCAGCTGCGCCTGTTGTTGGGTAAAGGGTGAGAGTGGAACTGGGGAATACAAGAGTATTTCATGAGTATTGTGCGAGGCCAGGACCTGTCATCCCACCTTACAGCAATGGCAGTGAGTACCAACTCTCGTGCATCAGCGGGGCGTCTGCCCCATCCCACTGCCAACCTGAGTTCGGGGTGGGACCGCTTTGTTGGTCAACACCAGAGTTTAACCTCTCTTTCGTTACTGTAGACTCTGGGTAGCATGAGTGATCACATGAGTGATGTGTTTGTAGTCTGATGGGTCACAAGAGGTTTGGTGGTGTGTTGGCGGCGGAGAGAGAGGCGAGTGATCGACCGCGAGTGTTCTTTGATCCCGCTGCCCACACCGATTGTTCGCTTGAGTGTTCATCGTGATGTGCTTTGCGCTCCAACCTGCCAACCGGCAAGCACATCTAGTGTTCATTGATTGGTGCAAGAGGAGATCCGAGGATCAGTGTTCACAGACTTGGGTCATAGTGCGACTTATATCAGTCACTTAGTGTTCGCGCGTACAAACAGACTAATTTGTGCAGGAAAAGGCGTTGTAGACATGAAATGGTTCGGAAACATATTGGTTTGTGTGTTTGTGCGTATTACAATCTTTATAGATAAGATAGTAGAAAAAAGGGGTATATGTGGGGTAGTTGCGTCAAAAGACGAATAGAGTCCCATAAGGGACTGGGTGCGTCAAAAGACGTAAAGTTCGTCCCATAAGGGACGCGGGTTGGTCTTGCGACCAAAGTGTACGAGTAAGATAAGACAGGTCATACTGGGGAGAGGGTAATTTCTCCCCCCGAATCACCCAGCATCACTGCCATATCGAATTACAAGAAATTCAAAGAAGTAATGCATTGAAAAATCATAGTACACATTCGGTTTCGGTCCCTTCCACCAGACCGAATGTGTAAACCTACCAGCCGGGACCATCATCAGTGATGAACCGGTAGGCAAGTGTACAAAGTAGTATTACAAGAAAAAGGGGAAAATATTTCTAGAGGGTTATCGATCGTCTACGACGCTTAGGGATAGGGGTCAACAAAAATTGGGAGCAACCTAACGAGAGAGGGGAATGCGACACGACTGATTTGAGAGCGGCGACTGCGAGTCACATAGACTTTTAGTGCAGATCGGTAGATCAGACAGAGCGCAGAGAAAGAGGGGATGAGATCAATTCAGTGTGTCAATGAAATGTTTGAATTTATTTTTGGCCTTCAGTTTGTATTTCAATAATAATTGTTTATTACTAAGAATAGTTTTTGAAATTTGAAAAGTAATTTTGTGAGAAGTATAACCATTTGCGAGATAAGTTTTGAACAGTTGTTGGCATCTTTGTTTAAAAGTTGACTTCATAGTGCAACATCTGAATATTCGTATGATTTCTCCATGTAAACAATTCATAGCAATGCTTGACTTGATATTACTTTCGTAGTGTGGGTATCTGATGACATCGAACGAGTAATCATCTGTTTTATTGTAGAGTTCTGTTGTTATTGAATTATGTTCCATTTTGATGTTCAAATCTAAGAATTCCGTTTCTTTGTTCTGTGTACTAGTTTGTTCAAGAGTCAGAGAGTTGTGATATATTTCGCTATTTATTTTAGAAACAATAGTGGAATTGTTCCTGTATATGATTAGAATATCATCCATGTATCTGCATATTTTTGACTGAGTATTTCGGAAATATTCCGAGTTTCGCATTACGTAAGTGTATTCCATGAAGGATAGTGTCAAATCGGCTAGAAGAGGTGAACAATTATTACCTTGAGGGATACCGGATATTTGTTTGAAAATTAATCCTCCATAGAGAGCATAACTGTTTTTCAATATATATTCGAGCATAAATTTAATGTCACTTATATCATATGAATTTCCCGACTTTGTATCTGTAGCGCTGTAATAAACTTTCTTGTATCCAACCACAATGAACTCTTTTTTGCTGTTTTTGAAACATAGATCAATCAATCCGAAGATATTTTTGATAACGGATTCGTGCGGTATGATATAAATTCATCTCTTCTCACCGCAAGAAGTTGAGTATGTGTGCGAATAGCTGTCCGTCGCGGTCGATGAAAATCGACGCGAAGCCGTCTTCCTAAATATTTTGATTGATGTTTTAATTGATTTTTCTAAATGTTTTAGCGTTTTAATTATACTGCGATTGCAGTAACGTTTGAATACGAAACATTTTGACACTAACGAAACGAAATGTTTCAAAAAAACTTTTGAAAAGTCGTGGTCATTGCTCTTCTTCTTTTTACGAATCAATTCCAAGCAAACCCTCACCACGATATGCTCGTTGAACCGTTGCACACTCTTCCGGTCCTCGCTCCACTTCAGCATGTGCTGGAAGTACGCAGAATCGCTGTTCGCTACAGTCTTGTAGAGAGTGGTGTACCTGTAAGAAAACAGAGACCAATCATTAATCAGCAATTTCATACTATTTTCGATCGATATTCTGAAAAAAAGATCTTGTTGATGTATTTGGTGTTTTGATACTATCTGCCAATCGAACGCCGTTCTGTGTTTTGCCTCTCCGAGCCTGATCTGGAATTTTGGAGTAGTAATTTTTGATCGGATATTACTGTGTGCTATTTGATAATTGTAAAACTATCTCACCTCGTTCCGCCAACATTGAAGTGCAGCAGATCATTGGGATTGTGCAGTGTGATCGCTGGACCGAGCGTCGGTGACGTCATCATTGATGGATCTGTGATGACCTCAAGTTTGACAAGAAATGGAATAAAGCGTGAGGAGTGAGGAGATTCAATGTCATTAGTTGAAGGCTGGTTAACTTGAGAGACGCATAGAACAACAGTGAAACAGTATAATCAAGGGGGAAGGGAGATTGGAAACCTGTCAATGCTGGAAGGTTTGCTATACAAACACGATGCGCGCATACACACAATGTGGAGGACATAAGTAAATCGGGTAATGAATAGGTGCAGAGGGCAGCTGGAAACATGATCATGAGGGATGGGAGAGAGAGAGAGGGAGAGAGAGAGAGAGAGAGAGAGAGAAGGAGAGAGAGGGAGAGGGAGTGAGCATAATCCCAGTGACTCTCGCGAGATCAAGTAGCGCATCGATCATGTGACAAAACGCGGTGATAGAGCAGCAGTGCGGTGAAAAGAACATCACCTTCATTTCGTTTCCACTCTCTCTCTCTCTCTCTCTCTCTCTATCTCTCTCTCCTTCTCCACATTCTCCACTCTCTCTTGTCCGCCCATCAAGCGCTGTTTTGTGCCGGCATTACAACGTACATCAGCAAACATGTTAGTCACCCGTAAATTAAGAGAACTGGTCACAGCGACAGTGAGTTGGCGCGACAAGTGTATTGTCGCATCGAAAGAAACGCATAAAACGGACGACTCTTGTTGTCTTATCTTGCATAGAAAAACAACCAGATGAAACAACTAACAACAATTGCGGATGAGTGATTCATTGAACGCCACAATCAGCGGAGCTAGATTTTGACTAAACTGTTGCTGTGGGGGTGAAAGCTGCTTGAAACCTGAGAAAAAGGTTGTTGTTCATTTAAACTCCGATCGTCAATCTCGCCTTTGACGCTGAATTGTTTGTATGCGATTATCGGATTCGTTGCGCAATGAACAATTATCGGAAAGTTCTCATCTCTCTTCCATTCTTCCACACCGTCGACTAGTTCAGCATACTGTTCAGCGGCGTGACTAGAATGTTTGTTTTCGATTTTTTTTAAAATTTGATTTACAATTTGGAGAAATGTTATGTAAGCGTGATAGTTGAGATTTCTCAACAGTTCCATAAACATGTATCTACAAGTTAAAATCGTTGATCTGTTCTATACATTCATCTAACATCACTCGTGAGACGTGTTAGCTGCTTATTTCAAATTGCGACTGTTTCTACATAAGTACTATACAAACTCCTCGTTTTTTTCCGACCCCACCTTAATTTCCTTGAATCCAAGATGTGTATTTGTGTACTTGTGAAATCTGCGACTGGCCCGGCCGAGATCTCACACAACCTCATGTGCGTCGACCAGCAATCGATAAGTACAGTTCTATCCGTAAAACGTTTTTTTTTTTTAAATTTTTTTCAAATTTTTAGAGAAATAAAAATGAAACCAAAAAACCGAAATAACTCGGTTTATAGGTGAATTTTCGATTCGCATCAAAATAGACAAATGTGGTCCAGAGTGAAGTCGACTCAACTGTATAGTTATCTTCTTGCTTGCATCACACCTTTCCGAAGTTACACACATACACATGTGGCATGTTAAAAGAAATGACGACGGTCAGACATGAAAAATTTGCATAAAAAGTCGGTCATTTCTCCGACGAGACCGGTGTCCCATTGAGAAAAGCCACATGAAGAACTCCGGAAACAGCAATGCAAACATAAAACCAACTATACAGTTGAGTGGGCTTCACTCTGGACATCATTTGTCTTTTTTGGCGCGAATCGAAATTCCACCTATGAACCGAGTTTTTTTTCGATTTTTTTTTGGGTTTTTTTGGTTTTTCTTAAAAATTAAAAAAAATTGGAACTTTTTACGAATATTACTGTAGTTACATCTCAATATGTTGTTCGGTTGTCGATCAATCAATCAATAACTCAATGTCAGGCGACGACGTGAAGCTCTGGGGTCGTTGGCCGCCGCAAGAAGCGCAAACTGCGCATTCAAGCTCAAGTCAGTGGCGACTTTTTTTGACTCAGAGTATTATTAAAAAATATATTAACCTAACACATTTGCAATTTTCGCGAAAGAACGCTAATTCTGCGTTACTTTCGAATCTGCCACTGCCAAGAATGAAAACGAAAAAAAAAGAATGAAGACAAAAGTAATTTGTAGGCTAAAAATTATCTTCTTTTTTTCACCCAAACTAACTATTATCTTTTAAAAGTACTTCCGTAAAAAGTGTTGTTTGTGTTAACCTGATTCAAGAAAAGCGCATGCATATATTATTAATTTTCGAAAAATCAAATCGTAAACACCTGAACATGAAAACTAACACAAACTTGCTCTTTCAAACGAATATAGAATAGTTACACGTAACATTCAGAATAATACGATTGTTTTGTTTATTTAGTGTTTTTTGCGGTTTATTATTTATGGTTTATCAGTAAAATAAAATGTTATTCGTGATGTTGTTTGACTCAATGTTTCAGGTATAAATGTCAAAAAAAACAAAACATGGAATTATTCAACATTAATTATTCAAAAATTATTCAACGTTTTGAAAGAGCAAGTTTGTGTTAGTTTTCATGTTCAGGTGTTTACGATTTGATTTTTCGAAAATTAATAATATATGCATGCGCTTTTCTTGAATCAGGTTAACACAAACAACACTTTTTACGGAAGTACTTTTAAAAGATAATATATGTCCTTTTGTTGAATTTCATAGAAATTTTCTCTCTCGTCTTCATACATGTAACATGTTCTTCTCTCATTATTTCATCAATTTCATTTCAAATTTTTTCGATATTTTCTCGTTCTCTCGTTCTCTCCTTCCATTCCTTCCCTCCTTCTCTCCTTCTTTCCTTCTCTCCTCCTCTCCTTTCCTCCTTCTCTCCTCCCATTCCTTCCCTCCTTCTCTCCTTCTCCCCTTCTCTCCTCCTCTCCTCCTCTCCTTCCCTCCTTCCCTCCTTCCCTCCTTCTTTCCTTCTCTCTTTCTCTCGTTCTCTCTTTCTCTCGTTCTCTCTTTCTCTCGTTCTCTCGTTATCCCTTTCTCTCTTTCTCTCGTTCTCTAGTTCTCTCGTTCTCTCGTTCTCTCTTTCTCCCTTTCTCTCTTTTCTCTCTTTCTCTCGTTCTCTCTTTTCTCTCTTTTCTCTCTTTCTCTCGTTCTCTCTTTCTCTCGTTCTCTCGTTCTCTCGTTCTCTCGTTCTCTCGTTCTCTCCGTCTCTCCGTCTCTCCTTCTCTCCTTCCCTCCTTCCCCCCTTCTCCCTTTCTCTCTTTCTCTCGTTCTCTCGTTCTCTCGTTATCTAGTTCTCTCGTTATTTCGTTTTCTCTTTCTCTCGTTCTCTCGTTCTCTCGTTCTCTCGTTCTCTCGTTCTCTCGTTCTCGCGTGTCTCCTTCTCTTCTTCTCTCCTTCCCTCCTTCCCTCCTTCTCCCTTTCTCTTTTTCTCTAGTTCTCCAGTTCTCTCTTTCTCTCGTTCTCTCTTTCTCTCTTTCTCTCTTTCTCTCTTTCTCTCGTTCTCTCGTTCTCTCGTTCTCTCGTTTCTCGTTCTCTCGTTCTCTCGTTTTCTCCGTCTCTCCGTCTCTCCTTCTCTTCTTCCCTCCTTCCCTCCTACCACCCTCCTTCTCTCTTTCTCTCGTTCTCTCGTTCTCTAGTTATATCGTTCTCTCTTTCTTTCGTTCTCTCTTTCTCTTGTTCTCTCTTTCTCTTGTTTTCTCGTTCTCTCGTTCTCTCGTTCTCTCGTTCTCTCTTTATCTCGTTCTCTCTTTCTATCCTTCTCTCGTTCTCTCGTTCTCTCGTTCTCTCGTTCTCTCCGTCTCTCCTTCTCTTCTTCCCTCCTTCTCTCCTTCTCTCTTTCTCTCTTTCTCTCGTTCTCTATTTCTCTCGTTATATCGTTATATCGTTCTCTCTTTTTCTCGTTCTCTCGTGCTCTCGTTTTCTCGTTCTCTCGTTCTCTCGTTGTCTCGTTGTCTCGTTGTCTCGTTCTCTCGTTGTCTCGTTCTCTCCTTCTTTCCTTCCCTCCTTCCCGCCTTCTCACTTTCTCTCTTTCTCTCGTTCTCTAGTTCTCTCGTTATATCGTTCTATCTTTCACTCGTTTTCTCTTTCTATCGGTTTCTCTTTCTCTCGTTCTCTCATTATCTCTTTCTCTCTTTCTCTCTTTCTCTCTTTCTCTCTTTCTCTCTTTCTCTCTTTCTCTCTTTCTCTCTTTCTCTCTTCTCTCTTCTCTCTTTCTCTCTTTCTCTATTTCTCTCTTTCTCTCTTTCTCTTTTTTCTCTAGTTCTCTCCTTCTCTCCTTCTCTTCTTCTCTCCATCCCTCCTTCCCTCCTTCTCCCTTTCTCTCTTTCTCTCTTTCTCTAGCTCTCTCGTTATATCGTTCTCTCTTTCTCTCGTTTTCTCTTTCTCTCGTTTTCTCGTTTTCTCGTTCTCTCTTTCTCTCTTTCTCTCCTTCCCTCCTTCCCTCCTCCTCCCATTCTCTCTTTCTCTCGTTCTCTAATTCTCTCGTTATATCGTTCTCGCTTTCTCTCGTTCTCTCTTTATCTCTTTCTCTCTTTCTTTCGTTCTCTAGTTCTCTCGTTCTCTCTTTCTATCCTTCTCTTCTTCTCTCCATCCCTCCTTCCCTCCTTCTCCCTTTCTCTCTTTCTCTCGTTCTCTAGCTCTCTCGTTCTCTTTTTATATCTTTCTCTCTTTCTCTGGTTCTCTCGTTCTCTCGTTCTCTCTTTCTATCCTTCTCTCGTTCTCTCGTTCTCTCGTTCTCTCCGTCTCTCCTTCCCTCCTTCCCTCCTCTCTTTTTCTCCTTTTCTCTCGTTATATCGTTCTCTCGTTCTCTCGTTCTCTCGTTCTCTCGTTCTCTCGTTCTCTCGTTCTCTCTTTCTCTCTCCCCTTACTAAATTCCTACTGATCGCAGCCACCAAAGTACATCTGTCTCTCTCCAAACAGCGTGCTCTCTCGCGTGCTCTCGCGCTCGCCCGCCAGCAGAGGGCTAGCTATCAGCTAGCGTGACTGGAAACGACACCCACCCACACGCTGGCCTTTCGCCTAGTGCGAGTGCGAGATCGCTCATAACTTCTTTCGGAGAAAAGATACAAAGATGCCGTCAATTAGTGATCTGCCCTATGGAACCGTGCGAATCTAACTAACATAAATTGGAAGACTTCACATTGTTGCTAACATGTCCTTTGGATATCGCTACTTGAAAATTCTGGCGCGAGCCTTATTTTAACCCAAGAGAGAGGGCGCTGCGCGCCCTCTCTAATTCGTCAAAAGTAAAGTGCGTACTGGTTTATTGCAGGTCGACCCGGCGGCTCGCGTGAAGGAGAGCTGCGAGTGCCTCAAGGCAGCCGGAATCGCCATGCAGTGCTGAAAGGGAGGAATAAAACAGTCCGCTCCACTCCACACACCTACCTGTACAAACATGCGCGTCTATGATAAACATCGTAACTTGTGTCGTTCTTAAAAACATGTTTTTTTCCTGTGTAAAGTTCAAATGGCATGATGAACTAGTGAAAATTCACCAAAACCCCCGATCGCAGAGCAAGGTCGTTTGTCGCTCGTCTGTCTCTCTGTTTGGTTTTGCGTGCGTTCTGTACCCGTGCATAGATGAAAATGTTACTGGCTCTCTCTCTCTCTCTCTCTCTCAGTCACTCTTCCACTCTCTTATCCTCTCATACATTCACACTCTCTCGCATACACACACAAACCAATTCGGCTCACAGAGGTGTATAAAAGAGCGATGGTTGTTGGATACAGACACATTCACATCATGCGGTTCGTCATCTCTCTTTGTGCAATCATAGCGGTACGTTCGTGTTACAGTTAAAGCTGTGTGCGATAAACAGTAAAACTGATATTTTTACAGCTAACTGTTTGTTTCGAAGAATATTCGGACCCGGAAACGGTGCTGCAATGCAAGTGCAGGTATACGTCACCTTTTTATGTCAAATCTTTCGACTGTAGTTCTATTCTCGCAATAAGTTGCGCGCGGTGGGGTAGATCAGAGGAAGACGGAGAGTCAGCTCTCGGGAATAGCGCGCAAAACAAGAGAGGCAGACGGTTATGGCACCGTGTTTCGAACTGCAAGCGAGGTAGATCGAAAACTATCGCTCTGGCGCAGGCTATAACTCAATTTCTTTTTCCAGCGACTTGAACAAGTGCAAGACCGAAGCGCACAGCAGAGTTGCAGAGTGCAAGACAAAGTGGGTTCAATTTGCAGTATTTAAACTTTTTAAACTACTTCCTTCCCATTGTCAACCAAATAATACATTTTCAAGGAAAAAGTGCATCGATTTCCTGAGAGCTGTGGGTAGCGGAGAGGTGCAGAAAATGCAAAAGTGTCTGGATGCGGATGATAATGTAACTCCGATTTTTATGTTATTTCTGAAATGTTTATGCCTACACTGTAGCCTGCACATTATTTTTCAGGACTGGCTCCGCCTGGAAGAGTGTGTGAACAAGAGACTCGGCGAGAGGTAAGGAAGGGTTGACGTCAACACAGTGATTCAGATTCAAATGAAACTAATCTGTATCTGTCAGGAAGTAACACAGTAAAACAACAGAAATAGTAGCATGCGGCAATCATTGAGCTGGTACAAACAATCCAATTCGGTCGTTACAGTTTCCTTTTTCGGCCGCGATCGTTCATCATAAATGCGTTGCTCATAGCAATTTTATCGAGACCGGACCTCGATCACGCATCATAACTCTTAACACTGCTATTTGAATGTGAAGCTGGTCTGAAAAAAAGTTTATCCAACCTGCACAAAAATGCACATCTATGACAAATATGGGAACCCGTTCTGTAAATTGAATGTATGTTAAAAATGAAAGTTATTGATATTTGCAATTTTTAATACCTCTCGAATTACAGGTGCACGAACGCAGCAGCGCCGCGCAACATCACCATCCGCCGCATTCGCACCAACACATCCCACCCCGACTACGTGGTGTTGCAGAGGAAGGCGGTGGAACTCGGCATTATTGTGGGTGGTTTGCAGCTTTCAGCGACTGTCAAGTTCTAGTCAAAATGATGTTTTCAGGGCCTGAGTGCTTCGAACCATGTTGGAATGTACCGCCTGTGCGTGGATGAGTGCAGTCTCGGTGAGTTGGGGCCTTCTTGAATGTATGTTTACTATAAAACTTTCTCAAAACACTACTGCACTACGACACCGCTATCTATATGACTGAAAAAGATGAACAAATTTTAGTTGTTTTGTGTCGTGGTGTCGTGGTGTCGTGGTGTCGTGGTGTCGTGGTGTCGTGGTGTCGTGGTGTCGTGGTGTCGTGGTGTCGTGGTGTCTTGGTGTCGTGGTGTCGTGGTGTCGTGGTGTCGTGGTGTCGTGGTGTCGTGGTGTCGTGGTGTCGTGGTGTCGTGTTGTCGTGGTGTCGTGTTGTCGTGGTGTCGTGGTGTCGTGGTGTCGTGGTGTCATGGTGTCGTGGTGTCGTGGTGTCGTGGTGTCGTGGTGTCGTGGTGTCGTGGTGTCGTGGTGTCGTGGTGTCGTGGTGTCGTGGTGTCGTGGTGTCGTGGTGTCGTGGTGTCGTGGTGTCGTGGTGTCGTGGTGTCGTGGTGTCGTGGTGTCGTGGTGTCGTGGTGTCGTGGTGTCTGGTGTGTCATTTCCTAATTGCCAACTATGTTTCGAAAAAGGTTCAAACAAGCCCCAATCAGCCGCGCAACTCTTGCCTCAATTATTGAGTTATTATGGCTCGTACAATCGCACCAGTTGTGTAGACCCGTTCTTCGCAGTCCTAACTTCCAACAGATTTCATTATTAGAGTTATTATTATAACTGAAACTACTTTTTTGCAGGCGTGCCACATAAATACAGCTGCGAGAACAAGCTCACGAGGAGTGTAGTAGGGGCCACACCCTCGGATTCGTACCAAATTGATAGAATACCTTAGTTAGGACCCTAGCCATCGAATTGTGGTGTCCGAATTTCCTAAACGAACTATACGTTTCCGGTAAGAAAACGTACAGGGCTCGTTTTTCGTGTTCCTCTCACCCTACGCGGCGGTCGAAGACCGAGCCGTTGTGGCCTAGTGGCGAAAGCGTCTGCCTACCGAAATGACCCTCACGAGTTCGATTCCGCGCACATGCGTTTTTTGTTTTGCTAACTCATTTAGTTGATCGTCTCGCTGTTCAATCACTGGTTAGTGAAGAAAATAATTGACGAAAGGCATGAGCGACTCGATGCCTTCTCTTCAAGAAGGACGACTGTCAGAAACAGAGATTATCTACCGTGCGCATCATTACAACCTTCAACTCTACACAATATTCGCACACTATCAAAATACATACGACAGTGTGAAGTAGCTTGACGACGTACGGGACGTCTCTGACAGAAGACAGTTGCGAGCTACATACGGCTGATGCAAATGGCACTACGTCACTACGACGATCGACAGCTGACATCGAGATCGACAAGACTGTCTCATTGAAAAAAAAACTTATTTGATAGAGTTGTTTCATGGACCATGAGAAAATGATGACATGGTCAGAAAGTGCAAGTCCATAAATTTTTGACAATACGAAAAGAGTGTATGCGGAATCGAACTCGTAAGGGTCATTTCGGCAGGCAGACGCTTTCGCCACTAGGCCACAAAGCTCGTTCTTCGACCGCCGCGTAGGGTGAGCAGACCGCCGCGTAGGGTGAGCTGGCAAAACAAAAATCGTGTGCGCGGAATCGAACCCCAGCCTCTGTTCTGAAAGACTGACGCGCTAACCACTAGGCCACAACGGCTCTTTCTTTGACAGCCAGAGGTGGAATGAGGTAGCCAAAACCCAGCCCTGTACGTTTTCGTACTGGAAACGTATATGGCGCGTAGGAAAAAGTAACTCCAGAAATCGATGTCTGGGGTCCTAACTAAGATATCCTATCAATTTGGTTCGGATCCGCGAGTGTGGCTCTAACAACACTCCTCGTCAGGTAATTTGGTTTTGGATTTATCTTTACCAACCAAGACTATATCAACGAAAACTCTGTTTCAGCTGTGATCTGACCATACCCTCTCTCGACGTTCGCAAAGAGGCGTGGACACAGTGTAGGAAAGAGCTGAATGTGAGGACTGTTCCATTCTCATATTCTCATGTTCTCATTTTATCAATATAAGTCGCAAGTTTTCTAATTTTGAGATTTCTTATCTTCATTCCTCCTGGCTTCAGCGATGTAGCAAGTTTATGGCAATTAGGAATTGACACCAGACACCAGACACCACGACACCACGACCCTCTGGTGTCGACACCACGACACCATGGTGTCAACACCACGACACCACGGTGTCGACACCACGACACTACGACACCACGACACCACTTTACAAAACAAAAATTTCTGCATCTTTTTCAGTTATATAGACGAGAGGTCGTAGTGCAGTTGTGTTTTGTGAAGTGGTGTCGTGGTGTCATGGTGTCGACACCGTGGTGTCGTGGTGTCTAGTATCTGGTGTCTGGTGTCGTGGTGTCATTTCCTAATTACCCAAGTTCATGACTCCAGCAGAGCCGTGATAACAGTATCTGAAAGTATCTTTTCTGTCCTTTCTGTGTTTGTATTTTCTCACATTTCAGACCGAGGCGACCTACAAGAATAACTGCGCCTGTATGACGTCTGCCGGAGCGCCCCACGCCTGCGAAACATACTAAACTTTTGTTCAAAATAAAATGACGGCATCATGTTACTGTATGATGTTGTAACGGTTACGCAATTGACAGCTTGAAACGAGTTCATGAAGAATCCGGTGAGAGGGGGCGGAATATGATATTGATATTGCGTCGTCTAGATTGGAGTGAATACGGCAAGTGTGATTGGAAAATAAATAATAAAAAAATAAGTATAATAAAACAGATAACACAGGTTCCCAAATGAGCACTCATCTAATTTTGGACGGAGGGAACGAATGGGGGTTATCTAGGAGGTACGATTTCACTGTTTGATGTTTCGCAGATAAAATGATGTTGTTGGGGAGTGTGTTCCATAGTGCAAAAACCCTACTGAAAAACGTGCTGCTCTTTAAAGTTGTGTCAAAGCAAGGAATATCATTCCTTGCCTTTGTTCGCCTCGCGTTCTGGGCTGCATGACGAAATACAAAAAAGAGCTGTCGATGCTGTGGAGGCCCTGAGGAAGAACTAGGCACAGCAACCTCCCACAAAGTAGACCCTTACATGCTTACCACTTAGACTCGCTAAATTGTGTCCTTTAACGCGTTCATCATCTCTTGATAAACTTATAAAAAGAAAAGATGATGTTTGTTGTTTTACAATGACCGGAATCACACAACACAAATTCTGAAAACTTGAAAACACACGTTGTCTATTCCTCCATTCTCGTACAAAACTTTCGGAGCAAGACTGTACAATGGGGTAACGGGAAATATATTCAGTTTACAGTAACCTACAGTATACCTAATCATAACTACAGTAATCTGCAGTTATATATGTACATGTAATTATACATCAGCCATCTCCAGAGCCTTCAAGAGGATTGTCAAGTGATGCTCTAACTCGCCAAAAACAATAACAGAAGAATAGATAATATGAAAGTGACTTTGTCGCACATGGGGGTTGGTGCGGAGTATCTCATTCTCGCTCTCCCTCTCTCCCTCTCTCCCTCTCGTTCCTTTCGGCGGGGGAGGATCGGAACAACGTACAATGTTCTCCTCTCACGAACACCAATCGATATCAATCGATATCAATGTATCCTAATCGATTTCAATCGATATCAATTTATATCAATCGATATCAATCGATATGGGCGCACGTCCGTCTCCCTGTCGGTACGCATAAAAGACGGATCCCATGGTCTGTAGCTGCAGGGATGAACCAGTGCGCGCATCACTCAAATCCATCGCTTCTCGCCATCTCCCTCCCTCACACCCTCGAGAGAGAGAGAGAGAGAGAGAGAGAGAGAGAAAGGGAGAGAGAGGGGGGAGAGAGAGAGAGAGAGGACCACTGCATAGGCTGGAAGAGGTGCTCGTAGTGTTTGGAGATCACGTATGGTACTAGACCCTTATCACCTACACGGTCAGGGAGGGCAGCACATTATCTCTCTCTCTCTCTCTCTCTCTCTCTCTCTGTCTCTCTCTCTCGCCAACGGTTCTGGAAGGTGTGCTCGCATGTCGCATGTCTAGTGTGCGCGAGTGCTTTTTGATCCAGTCGATCCAGACACGACCCTGTTTGGTTCGTGAATGCGCGATCACACGTGATGCGAGACCAGATATGGCACGTCGAGAGAAGGCGTCGTCACCGTTTCCGTAGTTTGTTCGCAGTAGTTGGAGGGCATTCACAAGTACTTTGTGAGAAGGCGTTTTACAAGGTATTTTGAAAGTAGCTGGGAGGCATTTTCGCAGTAGTCTGAACAGACTGACCGCTACTATAATGTGTTTGTAATTAATGCCAAATGAGCCAATTCGATATGCGTCCACAAAATACTATTCAAACTAAAACTAAACATTGTACTCCGGCGACCGCAACGAAAACACAAAACGTCAATACACTTCATCAATTCACAACAAAAAGTGTATCATCAAAGTAATATACAACAAAATATGAATACAGTAACATAGTACCATTGCACTATGCGAGATCCTTGGTGTTTTGCTTCTTGAATTCTTGTCTTCAAGATCGCAGCCAGCGAGCAATCAGCCAACCAAGTAGTAGAACCTGAAAAGTACAGAAAAACCATAAAAGTATACTTGAAATAGATCAAATTACAGGAAATATAATACATGAATATAAATATACATGTCTCCCGTTCTAGGATGGTGTAGGCATCAGGGGCGCGGATTTGGTCACTCTACTGCGATCTGTCTACTACGACAGCATACTTTACCTAGCCAAAAACAACGGTAGCCTATACGTTCTCGTGTTTCTACTTTTGTTTATTTTTTTCCTCCCATGTGTACCTAGCCTCTTAAAAAGGACATGTTAGTCATTGTTAGACATGATAATGTCACTGACCAGGGCTACTGCTGCGCATATGAAGGGCTGTCTGTAGACGTCGTCCGGTCTGACGACGACAGTGGAGGGGTGGACGGGCAGCGAGAGCGAGTCGATCAGAGGAACGAACGAGCGCCTGAATTTTGTTCGAAATAACTGCCTTCACAATTACTTCGACACGTTGATAGGTGTGGGATGTTAGCCTATGCATAGAATCTCAGGCACTACTCTATGCTTCATATCACCATGATTATGTTGTCATATTAAGGATATAACGATTCCAGATAAAGGATTGATTGATTGAGTTTATTTGATGTTTCAAAGAGACTGGCCACACCTTTAAGAACGATTCCGAATATGTTTACTGTTTTCAAATGAAACAAAACTTACCTGAAGTAGTGGGCGCTGTGCGAATTCGCGTGTCTCCCTTTTTCATTTCGTGCGACAAAAGCATGGAATAGTTTCGAATTGAGTTCGAGTGTTCAGAATAAATGATAAACGTATTGTGATCCTATTTCCATTAACAAAAACAGAACAATGAGGCAAAATTTCGAGTATTGACATCATTCACAAAATCACGCGATTCTCGCATCGCATCCTTTTTATTTTGTGCGACAAAAGCATGAAATGGTTTCTACTTGAGTTTGAGTATTCAGAATCAATGATAAACGTATTTTGATCCTATTTCCATTAACAAAAAACTGAACAATGAAGCAAATTTCGAGTATTGACATCATTCACAAAATCACGCTATTAGAGCACCCGCCGAGCCCGGAGAACGCCATATAGAACTTTGCGATACTCAGAAATGTGTTACACAATAATGGGAGGTGTCAAAGAACCTATATGAATTACAAAAACACATATAAAACAACAATCGGAAACAACAACTCGAAATTCACTAACAAGCAGAGGGAGGCGGGGCAAACGACGCGCTCGGCCAATGAGAGTGCGCACAGCAGTTGGGAAGCGCCAATGAGCATACGCGCTTTGGGCGGGGCTTACGTGATGCGCGTCGTCGTCGTCGTCGTCGTCGTCGTCGTCGTCGTCGTCGTCGTCGTCGTCGTCGTCGTCGTCGTCGTAAACACGTTTAGTGGCAGAGTGAGCGAAACGCTCTTTTTTGTATTTTTGATACCACAATCGATATTTTTATTTCTCGAATCATACTCATTGGTCTTAACAAATGATATTCTAACCAAAAAACACATACTATGGGGTAAATCGTATTGGGATAGAGGAAGTGGTGTGTGGCTTGGGGGTGGCGCGCTGCGCGCGCCAAAGATCAAAACAAACGGGCGGCGCTGCGCGCCGCCCCTAATGCTCGCAATAAGTTGCGCGCGGTGAGGTAGATCAGAGGAAGACGGAGAGTCAGCTCGCGGCAATAGCGCGTAAAACAAGAGAGGCAGACGGTTATGGCACCGTATTTCGAACTGCAAGCGAGGTAGATAGAAAACTATCGCTATGGTGCGGGTTATATGTGTTTTGGATTTGCCTACACTGTAGCCTACACTTTTTTTCAGGATTGGCTCCATCTGGAAGAGTGTGTGAACAAGAGGCTCGGCGAGAGGTGAGAAAGGGTTGACGTCAACACAGTAATCCGGATTCAGACAAAACTAGTATTTATCGTCTAGGAAGTATCAGAGACACAGTAAATATCAATCAATCAATCAATCAATCATTTATCCAGAATCGCTATATCCTGACTATACAACAAGTGCATACGGCACACCACAAGGGCTAAGCGCTGGGAGAAACACAGTTTAGCAACGGGGATGGTAGGGTCGAAAGTCGATATTTGATCGATAATCAGTCGATAATCATTCGATTTCCTTTCCATAATCCATTAGAATTAGATTTTTTTTTTTGTTTAGCCGGTTGAATCCGGGGTCCTCCTAGTCGAGAACAAGATGGGGTTCTTGGATTACGACAACGTCAGCAGAGGTAGTTGGGTTGGGTGGCGTCGGACGTCTTGAATTCCGTTCTTGAGTCCGCAGATGGTGCTGTGACGCCTTCTGGCTACCATGAGAGTGGATTGCCACACCACAGGGGCTGGATGAATTCAACAAGAATGGTTGACTCCGAGGGGGATCGAACCAGCGACCGTGAGATTGAGAGACGGACGCTCTATCCACTGAGCCGCGCCCCCGGCAAGATACCATTATAGACGACAGTGGAGCTCCGAGTGTTCCTTTCCTTCCATTATAATCCACGAATAGTAACTCCACGGGCTGGGTTGACTGCGTTCTCAATGAGCTATTCCCCGCCTTGCTCAAGGGTACTGGGGGAAGATCATTTCGACCCGACCGCGCGATGCGAGAGAGGAAGAAATAATAATCCAGTAAATATACAACAGAAAAAGTACCATGCGGCAATTATTGAGCTGGTACAGTACAAACAATCCAACTCGGTTGTTACACTTTGCTTTTTTCGGCCGCGATCGTTCATCATAAATGCGTTGCTCATAGCAATTTTTATCGAGACCGGAACTCGATCACGCATCATAACTCATAAAACCGCTTTTTGAATGTGGAGCTGGTCTGAAAAAAAGCTTATCCAATCTGCACGAAAATGCACGTCTATGACAAAAATGGGAACTCGTTCTGCAAACTGAATGTCTGTTAAAAAATTATTTTTCTCAAATTACAGGTGCACGAACGCAGAAGCGCCGCGCAACATCACTATCCGCCGCATTCGCACCAACACATCCCACCCCGACTACGTGGTGTTGCAGAAGAAGGCGGTGGAACTCGGCATTGTTGTGGGTGATCTTTTGGCGACTGTTGAAATTCTAGTCCCTAGCGCGAAAGCGATTGGTTTTTTTCAGGGTCTGAGTGCTTCGAACCACGTGGCAATGTATCGCTTTTGCGTGGATGAGTGCAGTCTTGGTGAGATGGGGCCTTCTTGAATGTATGTTTACTATAAAACTTTCTCAAAACACTACTGCACTACGACACCGCTATCTATATGACTGAAAAAGATGAACAAATTTTAGTTGTTTTGTGTCGTGGTGTCGTGGTGTCGTGGTGTCGTGGTGTCGTGGTGTCGTGGTGTCGTGGTGTCGTGGTGTTGTGGTGTCGTGGTGTTGTGGTGTCGTGGTGTCGTGGTGTCGTGGTGTCGTGGTGTCGTGGTGTCGTGGTGTCGTGGTGTCGTGGTGTCGTGGTGTCGTGGTGTCGTGGTGTCGTGGTGTCGTGGTGTGTTTTTTGCAGGCGTGCCACATAAATACAGCTGCGAGAACAAGCTCAGGTAATTTGGTTTTGGATTTATCTTTACCAACCAAGACTATATCAACGAAAACTCTGTTTCAGCTGTGATCTGACCATACCCTCTCTCGACGTTCGCAAAGAGGCGTGGACACAGTGTAGGAAAGAGCTGAATGTGAGGACTGTTCCATTTTCATATTCTCATGTTCTCATTTTATCAATATACGTCGCAAGTTTTCTAATTTTGAGATTTCTTATCTTCATTCCTCCTGGCTTCAGCGATGTAGCCAGTTTATGGCGATTAGGAATTGACACCAGACACCAGACACCATGACACCACGACCCTCTGGTGTCGACACCACGACACCATGGTGTCGACACCACGACACAACGGTGTCGACACCACGACACTACGACACCACGACACCACTTTACAAAACAAAAATTTCTGCATCTTTTTCAGTTATATAGACGAGAGGTCGTAGTGCAGTTGTGTTTTGTGAAGTGGTGTCGTGGTGTCATGGTGTCGACACCGTGGTGTCGTGGTGTCTAGTGTCTGGTGTCTGGTGTCGTGTGTCATTTCCTAATTACCCAAGTTCATGACTCCAGCAGAGCCGTGATAACAGTATCTGAAAGTATCTTTTCTGTCCTTTCTGTGTTTGTATTTTCTCACATTTCAGACCGAGGCGACCTACAAGAATAACTGCGCCTGTATGACGTCTGCCGGAGCGCCCCACGCCTGCGAAACATACTAAACTTTTGTTCAAAATAAAATTATGTCATTGTATGATATAACTGGCCCAGATAGTGATCAAGGAACACATCATGTTATTGTATGATGTTGTAACGGTTACGCAATTGACAGCTTGAATCGAAATCATGAAGAATCCGGTGAGAGGGGGCGGAATATGATATTACAACCAGCGCGGCAGCGCTGGTTGGTTTGTGTTAACCCTAGTCGCGCGCTAGAATCGGCAAAAGGCGATTGAACGAAAGGTTCCTTAGAATCTTTACGAGAACAATGTGATGCTGATAGATGTTATCAGGATGTTAGAAAATGGTTAAGTTTCGATTTTGGTAACGCTAGCTGTTGTAGGAAGCGAGATACAGTGCCGGCCAAAAAGGTATCACCTTTTGGTTTTTGCTCTCTAAAACTATTCAAATGAAAGATAGAGCTCCCATCTTTTGCACACTGATTTCTGGACTCCATTCAAACGTAATACCGAATTCCATATTCATCCCCCACTTATCTCTCGGTTACAGTAGGCGGATTACTGTATTCACAAAATCATCATTTTCTCGTTTTCAACTATGAAAAATTCCTGTGACCAAACCACTCTTCCAAAAAAGTTCTACCCACTATTTTTGGGTAAAGCCATTCATTGGGCATCCAAAAACACCTTGAGTTCATATTACATGATTGATTTCTTGAATTTAAATAAGCAGTAAAGAAACAACATCAAATAATTGCAAATCTCTAATTTAAACAAAGCCTAACTATTCTATGAAATGATATAATGGCCTGAAACTCTCTCAGTACTTGATAAGGTATCCCTTGTTCACAATAACGGCCTGGCAGCGGCGGGGCATCGAATCTATCAGCTTGTGGAGGGTCGCGAGGTCGAACCTGTTTTATTCCTGCCTGAGCAACGCGAAATTCTCGTCTGCATTCTAGACCCGAACCTTGCGAGTCCGCCGATCGAGCTCTTCCCAGAGGTGCTCGATGAAGTTGTGGTCCGGCGACTGGCTTTTCGACACTATGACTCTTAACTTGCCCTTTTTGAACACGTCTTAATAGAGGATGGTGCAATGGCAAAATTGGACATTTCTATAAACGTATAAACCGACCTTGATGTGCTTGGAGGAGTGCTCCGGGTCATTGTTCGGCAGACTAATGGTCAGAACTACGTCTTGCAGCTAGACAATGAAAAAAGAAGTCCTCTAAACCCATCAAGGTCGGTTTATAGAAATGTCCGATTTTGCCATTGCACCATCCTCTATTAGGACGTGTTCAAAAAAGGCAAGTGAATAGTCATAGTGTCGGAAAGCCAGTCGCTGGACCATAACTTCATCGAGCACCTCTGGGAAGAGCTCGATCGGCGGACTCGCAAGATTCGGGTCTAGAATGCACACGACAAGTTCGCATTGCTCAGGCAGGAATGAAAGAGATTCGACCTCGCGACCCTCCACAAGCTGATAGATTCGATGCCCCGCCGCTGCCAGGCCGTTATTGAAAACGAAGAACACCCGACTAGGTACTGAGTGAGTTTCGGGTCAGTATATGGTTTTATAGTACAGTTAGGCTTATTTGAAATTAGAGTTTTGCAATTTTTGATGTTGTTTCTTTGAAGCTTCTTTAAGTAATAATAATAAACTATTTGATATGAAATCAAGGTGTTTTTGGATGCTCAATGAATGATTCTACTCAAGAAAAGTGAATAGAACTTTTTTGGAAGTGTGGTTTGGTCGCAGGAATTTTTCAAAGTTAAAAACGAGAAAATGATGATTTTGTGAATACAGTAATCCGCCTACAGTAACCGGTAGAATAGAGGGAGATCGACATAGAGCATTATACTAGGTCAGAATGGGGATCAGAAAACAGTGTGCAAAAGATGATAGCTCTTTCTGTAAATTGAATAGTCTTAGAGAACAAAAACCAAAAGGTGATACCTTTTTGGCCGCCACTGTACGCGCGCGCGCCCCCTGAGGGGCAGGCAATCCCCCGTGTACGGAACGTTTTCTAGGGGGGGGGGGGGTGGCGCGCACCGGCTGCCCCCAGCAGACAGGAGGTGCACAATCCGCACTGCCTGTGGATTGCACTGATATCGTTTAGATTGCGTGCTCTGCCGTGCGCACAGTAGTGTTGTGGTTAGCGATTGCGCCCGTTGAGACACATGGCTCGAGTTCGGTTCCGGCTGGCGGCAAACCTTTCGTAATATATGATTTTACATAGAAATGACATTGGAATTGTAAATTTTCCCATCAGCATTACCTAAACTCTTTTTTGCAAATTTTATACAATTTTGGACTCAACAAGGTGAGTGAACTATTGGAGATCTTTAAAAAAATGTTTTGTGGTTCATGTTAATGTAGATAGATTTATATGAAATCCAATAAAAGTACATTCATTATCTTTTAAAAGGACTTCCGTAAGAGAAGAGTTTGTGTTACTCAATGTAATGCAACAAAAGCTCATGCATTTTATCAATCGAAATAGTACACAAACCTGCTCCAATAGTTCAACAAGTTATATATAATCGATCGGATACCGAAATCAATTTCCCGACATACAACATTTGCTCGCATTAGTTTTTATTGCAGAAAGAGCAGGTTTGTTTACTATTTCGATTGATAAAATGCATGAGCTTTTGTTGCATTACATTGAGTAACACAAACTCTTCTCTTACGGAAGTCCTTTTAAAAGATAATTGATATTGCGTCGTCTAGATTGAAAAATAAATAAACACAAAAAAGGTGTAATAAAACAGATAACACAGGTTCCCAAATGAGCACTCATCTAATTTTTGACAGAGAGAACAAATGGGGGTTATCTAGGAGGTACGATTTCACTGTTTGATGTTTCGCAGATAAAATGATGTTGTTGGGGAGTGTGTTCCATAGTGCAAAAACCCTACTGAAAAACGTGCGGCTAGAGTTTCGTTCGATTTCCGAAACGGTCATTTTCGAAAAATGACGATTTCGAAATTTCCGTTTCGGAAATAACCGAACACTTTTCGGAATTTCCGAACCGAACGACCGCGTGTTCGGCGCGCGCCGAAACGGCAATGACCGAACTCGGGCCGCGCCATTTCGGAAATTCCGAAAAACACATTTGCATAATATTGATGAAATGTAACTGACCGATGGCTCACTCATTCCCCACTATCAACTCGAGAACACGGTCGAGTCATGCGAAAATCCCTCATTCCAGAGATTATTCTAATATTTTTCGGCAATTCCGAAAAACGCTGCCGAAAGGAACGGCCGCGCCGAACGATTCCGAAAAGGTTTCCGAAACGTCGGTTCGGTCATTGCCGAACAGATCGGATTTCGGAATCGGCCGTTTCGAAAATTCCGAAATCGGTGATCATTCGCCGAAATGACGTGTTTTCGGTCGTCATTTCGGCAGCCGAACGAAACTCTACGTGCGGCTCTTTAAAGTTGTGTCAAAGCAAGGAATATCATTCCTTGCCTTTGTTCGCCTCGCGTTCTGGGCTGCATGACGAAATACAAAAAAGAGCTGTCGATGCTGTGGAGGCCCTGAGGAAGAACTAGGCACAGCAACCTCCCACAAAGTAGACCCTTATATGCTTACCACTTAGACTCGCTAAATTGTGTCCTTTAACGCGTTCATCATCTCTTGATAAACTTATAAAAAGAAAAGATGATGTTTGTTGTTTTACAATGACCGGAATCACACAACACAAATTCTGAAAACTTGAAAACACACGTTGTCTATTCCTCCATTCTCGTACAAAACTTTCGGAGCAAGACTGTACAATGGGGTAACGGGAAATATATTCAGTTTACAGTAACCTACAGTATACCTACTCATAACTACAGTAATCTGCAGTGATATATGTACATGTAATTATACATCAGCCATCTCCAGAGCCTTCAAGAGGATGGTCAAGTGATGCTCTAACTCGCCAATACAATAACAGAAGAATAGATAATATGAAAGTGACTTTGTCGCACATGGGGGTTGGTGCAGAGTATCTCATTCTCTCACTCCCTCTCTCCCTCTCTCCCTCTCTCCCTCTCTCCCTCTCGTTCCTTTCGGCGGGGGAGGATCGGAACAACGTACAACGTTCTCCTCTCACGAACACCAATCGATATCAATCGATATCAATTTACCTTAATCGATTTCAATCGATATCAATTTATATCAATCGATATCAATCGATATGGGCGCACGTCCGTCTCCCTGTCGGTATGCATAAAAGACGGATCCCATGGTCTGTAGCTGCAGGGATGAACCAGTGCGCGCATCACTCAAATCCATCGCTTCTCGCCATCTCCCTCCCTCACACCCTCGAGAGAGAGAGAGAGAGAGAGAGAGAGAGAGAACACCCTCGAGAGAGAGAGAGAGAGAGAGAGAAAGGGAGAGAGAGGGGGGAGAGAGAGAGAGAGAGGACCACTGCATAGGCTGGAAGAGGTGCTCGTAGTGTTTGGAGATCACGTATGGTACTAGACCCTTATCACCTACACGGTCAGGGGGCAGCACATTCTCTCTCTCTCTCTCTCTCTCTCTCTCTCTCTCTCTCTTCCTCCCCCTCATCCCGTCGCCTTCACAACGCCTCCCGATCTCTGCGCATCGCGCACACATTAGCATACGACGCTCGCCGAATTTCGCCAACGGTTCTGGAAGGTGTGCTCGCATGTCGCATGTCTAGAGTGCGCGAGTGCTTTTTGATCCAGTCGATCCAGACACGACCCTGGCTGGTTCGTGAATGCGCGATCACACGTGATGCGAGACCAGATATGGCACGTCGAGAGAAGGCGTCGTCAAAAAAAACCGTTTCTTCGAAAACCGTTTCCGTAGTTTGTTCGCAGTAGTTGGAGGGCATTCACAAGTACTTTGTGAGAAGGCGTTTTACAAGGTATTTTGAAAGTAGCTGGGAGGCATTTTCGCAGTAGTCTGAACAGACTGACCGCTACTAGAATGTGTTTGTAATTAATGCCAAATGAGCCAATTCGATATGCGTCCACAAAATACTGTTCAAACTAAAACTGAACATTGTACTCCGGCGACCGCAACGAAAACACAAAACGTCAATACACTTCATCAATTCACAACAAAAAGTGTATCATCAAAGTAATATACAACAAAATATGAATACAGTAACATAGTACCATTGCACTATGCGAGATCCTTGGTGTTTTGCTTCTTGAATTCTTGTCTCCGAGATCGCAGCCAGCGAGCAATCAGCCAACCAAGTAGTAGAACCTGAAAAGTACAGAAAAACCATGAAAGTTCATTTGAAATACATCAAATTACAGGAAATATAATACATGAATATAAATATACATGTCTCCCGTTCTAGGATGGTGTAGGCATCAGGGGCGCGGATTTGGTCACTCTACTGCGATCTGTCTACTACGACAGCATACTTTACCTAGCCAAATACAACGGTATTTTTTTCCTCCCATGTGTGCCTAGCCTATTAAAAAGGACATGTTAGTCATTGTTAGACATGATAATGTCACAGAACAGGGCTACTGCTGCGCATATGAAGGGCTGTCTGTAGACGTCGTCCGGTCTGACGACGACGACAGTGGAAGGGTGGACGGGCAGCGAGAGCGAGTCGATCAGAGGAACGAACGAGCGCCTGAATTTTGTTCGAAATAACTGCCTTTACAATTACTTCGACACGTTGATAGGTGTGGGATGTTAGCCTATGCATAGAATCTCAGGCACTACTCTATGCTTCATATCACCATGATCATGTTGTCATATTGAGATTATAACGATTCCAGATAAAGGATTGATTGATTGAGTTTATTTGATGTTTCAAAGAGACTGGCCACACCTTTAAGAACGATTCCGAATATGTTTACTGTTTTCAAATGAAACAAAACTTACCTGAAGTAGTGGGCGCTGGGCGAATTCGCGTGTCTCCCTTACTTCTCCGCTCTTCCCACCCAGCAGGGACAGATGACGAGTCGGTGGACAGCACATTCGAGACGGGAGACTCGCGAGAGAAGGCGGATAGGGAGGACAGGTGGCTGAACAGCGACGGATCTTTTTGATGTGATACATTTAAACTTGACGTAATGATATTAGATCGTTTCTCTCTCTCTCTTCTCCTCTCTCACTCACCGCCCCCTCACAAAGTCTGCCACCCACTGCCACTCGTCTCCGTGTGCAGATTCGACAATGTAGACCTGAAGCGTCAATGTATTCATATATAATGCGATTCAGTTTATGTGATAATGTTTATGAACCACCGTATTCGAAACAATCAGCAACAGGACCCAGATAAACGTAAGTCGTAATACAAGAGAGATAGAGGGTTAGGGCTCCGTATTTCAGCTGCAAGCGAAAACTATCGCTTTGGCGCTGACTGGAAGTAACCTCGTACCTCGTTTCCGCCGTCTGTATAAATATGAATAATAAATGTACACATGTCCATATTCAGTAAGGAAAGAATCGAAATTCAACATAGTGCAAACATATCATATCTACATATTAAGAGCACAACTATGACCATTTTAGCTTTAGTAGACAGTTTAGAAAGGGTTTAATTACCGAAGTTTGAGGTATCGCCACACATCCCCGATGAAGGCGTAAAGCCGAAACGTATGATAAAGATAAGTATTTTCCGACACTCGTGGTCCCTAACATCTCACATCACAATAATTTAGAAATATCACCTGATTGCCCCCGTCCGCGTATCTCTCTCCCTCTTCCCTCTGCGCTGCGTGCTGCCTATTGCACGCCAATCCATCCAGGAGGGAAGAGAGCTCGGAGGGGGAGTCGTAGGAGAAGAAGGAGTGGGAAGTAGAGCTGGAGGAGGGAGGAGCGGAGCTGAAGAGGGGGATGAGAGAGAGAGAGAGATAGAGAGAGAGAGAGATGAGATCATATATCAGGGTCAAAGAGTGATAGTGAGATGCAAACAATTTGAGAATGTTCCCTCCGTGCTCAACCTACAATCGATTGACATCGATTGAGATTTTAGGACGAGGAAACATATACAACTTTATTTAAAATGATTTTTTCAACAACAGACACCATCCATTCATATTTATCAAGAGTAACATTTAATTACACAATTTTGTGAATCTGTTATAAGAATGAATATGGGGTTCTACTTTCAGGCAGTGCTTATGATAAAAAAGCTTAATGTGAGTGAGTGAGATCTTTCCTTCTTCTTCTTCTTCTTCTTCTTCTTTTCCCCGCGGCGTGCGGTCGGGTCCTCGTTTTGCTCCACCGCCGCCGAATGATCGGTCAACGACAAGAATCCTTCCCGAGTAACCAGTGAGGCGGCGGGAAGTACCCTCATGTGGAAGCAGCTATGGCGCGAGGAGATACTAATTGGCATGGAGCAAAGGACCACCCGGAGCTCTACACGTCAAGAACGGTACTCGAATGGTCCAGGAATGATTATCGATCAAGTATCGTCTTCCCGCCACTAACCTCGTTAGCTTACCGGTCTTTCCCCGGCGTTAGCCTATGCATCTAGCATCCTAGGCAATACTGTATGCTTCATATTGCGGTGCTCTATGGTGTAGCGAGAGCCCTTTGCTACTCCGATTGTGTTGTCATATTCAGATATAACGATTCCGGATAAACGATTGATTGAAATTGATTTTTAATCTTTCCTGGGTCATCATTTTTCCTGGGTTCACGAGTGGATCGCGTTGTTTTACGAAGACGGTCTTCTTGACGTCATTTTCGGAAGAGATCACACCATCTTCACGTTCAGAACCTATACGTTTCACGTCATCATTATATGCCTTGTCCAAAGAGCAAACGCAATTTTGTTAAGAGTCATGATCACATTTAAGTAGACGATGTTGCGACGGCCAGGGCGAATAGTGATAAGAATGTGGAAGTCTACTTTATGGGGACGTTGTTGTGCCTAGTTCTTCCTGAGGGCCTCCACAGCATCGAGCGATTCCTTGTGAATCTCATCGGTCCATCCGAAGACACGACGAACGAAGGCGCGGCTTGTCCGGACGACGTGCGACGTTGCCGCTCCTACCAGCGTCCATCTTTCTCCTCCTTCTCCTCTCACTCTCCTGTCTGGGCGGGATCGGTGGCGCGCTGGGTCGACCCAGCAAGCACACTCTCTCCAGCACACTCATCCCGCTTCCACTCACTCGGCTGTGTTGCCGTTAGGGGTGTCGAGAACACCGGAAAGTATACGGTATCTTCAGTAACCGAAAGATGGCGTACCAGAGACATCTGGATGCTCGTGGCAGCTCGGAACAGCGGGAACATCTTAACGTGTTGTGTTGTGATGTGTTGTGAGTTGTGATGTGTTAACGATGTGTTAAAGATAATATTATGCCGATATCGATTGATTTACACATCGATTGAGATGAATTCGAACTCGCAGGAGTGTCTGACTTCGAGGAGGATTGACCCCGACTATATATGGAAATATATGAATATAGATTATATCAAACAGCATAACATAGAGGCATTGATCACGTTGCATATTTTTCACATAAAATCATAACGTGAAACATATCGCTAATTCTCGTGCGTGGAGCTGTGATTTTTCATCTCTACTGATGTCGAGAATAATGCTGTCGAAAAAACCGTATCTGGCATTGAAACTTTGCATTGCAGTCCAGAAAGGATGAAAAGTTGAATATTCCTACTCACTCACCTTTTTCCGGCGCAATAAACACGCCCCTTTTCTGATTTTCTGCTTCGTATTTTGTAGCGCGCTTTCAGATCAAAACTTTCCGTCTTATTATAATCTACGAAACATTGCGAAAAAAATCGCTGGAATAGAACTATAGAACCTGTCGTTTCTGTCTGTTCTGTATTTTTTTTTTGCGTGTGTGTTGCTACATTTATGTATTCACAATTTTAAACGGATGCTGCTTTCAAAAAGAAAAAAAGCTGCTTTCTGCAACTGTGCAACTGTTTCATTTCTCATATCTCGCACGCCCCATGCGTGCGAAACACTAACTCTTTTTTTTAATTTAATTTACATAAGAAAATGTTAGTATCATTATTATTGTATGATGTTGTCACATTTGCGCATTCGAAACCTCCAGAGAACACACACGGTTATATAAAAAAAGTGTTCGCGATGCGCTAATGAGGCGGGTAATTCGACACTGTGTGCTCTCAAACAGTATCGATTCCACTTCAACTATTAATACAACTTGTTTACGCTTGTCTCTGCGCGTTTCTACGCTCTCGCCTACAATTTGGCCAATTTCGTCTGACTCGCCGGCGGGTTTTGAGGGAGAGAGAGCGGAGAGAGAGAGAGAAAGAGATAAAGAGGGAGAGGGAGAGAGAGAGAAAGAGGGAGAGAGGGAGAGAGAGAGATCCACATTTATTATTAGACGTCCCTCCGTGTGTTCGACTGCGAATGTTCGCAATATGAGTTCCACGCTCGCAAATCTTGTCACGAGCACCGCAACGATTACAGGTAATTAAGTATAATCGATAATTTACAATTTCATAATTGTACTTTTGTAATATAAATATAAATACAATTGTTTCAGATGATGAGGAGATTCCGGAAGATGTGGACCTGTTAGGAAAGTACATTCCTTTACTGGCGCTGGTTTTTGGGATCCCGCTATTCGTGATTTTAGGTATGTAACGAAATCGAATCATATAACAGATTTGCGTCCTGCTGCCTTGATGTATCACGGAAAATCAGTGAAACTTATCGTAAACGTGGCATTCAGATATTGAATTGATTTGTCAGTTCAATACGTGTGGAATAGAACAGAAATGAAAGTATGAGTCCGATTGTTCTGAAAGCGAAGTGTAGACATAATATGTTAACGTGAAACGTAACTTCAACTGCTAACGATAAGTATACCTCACTCAAATACACTAACACAAAATGTAAGCACTAATTAGCATGTTCCTACAACATATTAGCACAAATGATGTGATCCATTTTATGTACATAAACATAATATAATTTGTAATATTATCGTGATTGCAGCGATCTACCTGGTGCAGTGTCGACTGCGCAGGTTTCACGCGCAGCAGAGTGAAAGACTACACAATAGAAGGTTGAGCAGAATGAGCACGTGCGTTTTTTACACATATGAATATATGCTCACAATAAGTTACACGAGGAGGTGGGGTAGATCAGAGGAAGACGGAGAGCCATCTTTTGGAAATAGCGCGCAAAAGAAGAGAGGCAGACAGTTATGGGCACCGTAATCGAACTGCAAGTGAGGTATATCGAAAACTATCGCTCTTGAGCAGGCGTGTTGTCCGAAACAAAACACGACTACTTGTCATAATACGACTTGGAAAGGGAGCAGAGGATTAGTAGTATGGAGCACGTGGGTCACGAGTAGTGCACTAGTGTCCGAATCGAAAACCTATTCTTTGTCATCATGCTACTTAGAAAGAGCAAAGAATGAGTAGAATGATCATGCGATTGTGCTTACACAGAATAAGAAATCACGAACACACAGTATTTCTGTCAAACAACCCGTCAGACCCAAAGAGAGAAAGTGAAGATCACGACAGAGACAAGGGAGGGAGGAACATATTCGACATCGGCAACGAGCTCAGCGTAGAAAGCGATTCATTACGGAGTTGTGAACGGCTTGCATATCTGAGGCATGGAATGGATGAGTTGCCTTTGCGCCTTTGCCTCTTGAAATTAGTGTGCGAAACAGTCACAAAATAAATAAATAAAGTTTATGAGCTTCAGTCATATCGAAACGCAGAATTCGGTCGTGTTTAGAAGACAGTTGAGAGAGCTGACCGCTACTAGAATCTCGAAAGAACGAGGCGGGTACATTGGAATATTGGAATGTTGGATGATGACAGGCTCAGTTCCCTTCTCTCATCACTCTCTCAGGACGCGCGCCTTCCTCCGGTTAACTTCTGATATCTTCGATTTTCGAGTAGACTCAAGTAGACTGACAGCGCCTTCAGGACTCGCGCTCTCGACGCCGCCTCCACACACTCCGACGACAGCGGCGACATTCCGGTCACAGGCGCCTGTCAGGTGGGATATTACTATGTTACTATGTCACAATTTACGGCACTGTTCTGTTGTTAGTATTGCGTTTATATCAGTATTCACAGTCGTCCATCGAAAATGAGACAGAAATTTTGACGACAGTGAGACTTTCGACACTACGTTTCACATAAAAAGCTTTTGTAGTTAGGTCATGGTGGAAAAGTTGATTTCGTCGAACAAGCAATACGATTTCTAACACAAAAAACATTCCGTAACAATTTGAGATGAAAAAGTGTGTTTCTTATTGTTACTTACCACATTTAATCTTACTAGTGCACGATTTCAGTCATCTCACTCAATGTCTGCCAACTGATAGAAAATTATAACGAATCTTTAAATGTACGTTTCACACTGCGAACTTAGTTAGATTCATGATGAACGAGATAATTTTCTCTTGCGTCTTGCAACTAAAAGTTTCACTATGAACATTTAGGATAAACATTTAAAATTGAAGTAACTTGAATCAGAAATTAGGAAATCAGAAAAAAAAGTTTCTCTCTCATATGCCAAAGTGTTCGAAAACAGGTTGAAAATATTGACACAATTGAGAAGTAGACTCTCCCAAAACTCGAAATTCCTCATTGTAATTTCACCAATTGTAATTTCAACGATCAAAATACAAAAGACGAAATTTTGCAGTAGTTTTCCATTAAATTGTATGATCTCAGATGTTGTGTTGCAGTGGTCGAAGCGTCGCTCGTCGCTCTCGTTCGACGCTCTTCGAGTGCACGAGCAGCGGAGGAGGGAGAGGGAAAGGGAGAGGGAGGAGAGGCGGGAGAGCGTCATATTGAGCGTGCACAAGATGTAGAAGACAGCTCTCTGGCTATTCATGTGTACTCCTCCAGCATCATCTAGCAGCGTGTCTGACTGTTCTCCGAATTTTTTCTGAGACTTCTGCGAATCTGGTTATCCTTGAATCATTGTTCTCACTTGCATTTTCGACAAATTTCCAGATAGAGAAAAAAGAGACCGTCACTGTCTACCAAGCATGACTGTTCTCGCTTATGACAACATACCTTGTGGAATAAAGCGAATTTCACAAGACAAAAACCAACAAATCAACCCAAAGCAACTGTTCGAAACACTCTCATTGCATATTGCTTCTTGCTTTATAATTTGCCATGTACATATGTATTTTTGTGTAGTGGAGTGATGTGGTATTCTCTCTCTTCTCTCTTTTCTGTGTTTCGAGTTTCTATGCTCTCGCGTGAGTGCAATAAAGTTGGTGCGCGCATACAACATGGACCCTCGAGAAACTCTCTCCCCCTCCCTTTCCCCCAGCTCTCATAAAGATGCCTAGTCCACCACTTCTGTACAATGGGCTTTCATGTGCACCTTGGATTCGGCCCTCTCGCCGCCTAAACCCTCTTCCACGTCCCGCTCTCTCACGCCCTTCCGCTTCTCTGCCCCTCCCCTCCTTGCTCGCTCTCTCACCTCTCGCGCTTCTCTGGCGTCTCTCGTCGCCGCACGCTCTCTGCGCACCGGACGTCTTTGTACCGCCTGAGGGGCGGCGGCGGGCGCTTTGTGAACGGCAAATTACCGTGAATTGCTCTCTCGCAGCGTGCGGCCTGTCTGCGCTCTCTCCATTCGCGCACTTTCTCCGGGGCTTCTGCAAATCCGAGGAGAGAGAGAGAGAGAGAGAGAGAGAGAGAGAGGGGGGGGGTGAGAATGGTAAGCGGCACTTGGCAATTCATTCGAGGATTCGACCATGCTTCAAAGGGAGAGAGAGTGCGGGAGGCTATTGCACAGAGTGAACTCAACCATACTTTAGAGATAGGAGAAGACAGACAGAGAGAGAGAGAGAGAGAGAGAGAGAGAGAAGAGAGAAGAGAAGAGAGAGGACAGATTGTCTCTCTCTGTGTTCGGGGGGGGGGCTCTGAATGGAATATGGTAGTCATGGCAGACTGTCTATTCATGAATACCATGTCAACCGGGAGAGAACGGGGGGGGGGAGATGGAAGGCATCTGTCCGCCTCCGCCTAATGGTAGTCTATGCTAATGCACGCGAAAATGTATATGTTCGCGGATATACTAACAGTCAGAAACCTACTACCTGCATAGATTTGGTACTGACATTGCTTTGAGTTGTTAAGTGTGGTACCAATCTGCATAAATGGTGATGCGTGAAGCTTGCTGCACGCTGAATATGAACAGTTACGAAATACAACAGAAAAAAGGGATCGTGAAAGTTTTTATGTAACTTAAACTCGTTCAAACGATGTGGAACCTTGATTACAGAAGTGCATTGTCCCTCACATTTATCAACTGCTTGAGACGTAGGCGACATAACAATTTCGAAATTTTACGCAACAAATGTCCACAGGAACGTCGAAGCAGCTATGCGAAGCTAACCCGAGCCACAGCCTGTTCACTTCTCATCATTTCAGGTACTCTCTCACTGTCACCAGTTCCGGCGGAGCACAGCCGATCTGCCATCCAGAAACAGGAGCCCTATCACTCCTATCAGTCGGAGCTATACGAGCAGGAATGTGTCACCCAGCAATGCTGACCGGATAGTTGCTGAACCAGCGGAAGAAGACAGAGCTCGGAAACTTGCCCGCGCTGCTGTAGATGTGATGTAAAGGTGCGGTCAGTCTCTTCGGAATCGATTCCGAAGTGTTTCGAAGGGATCGCAAGGCATTCCGAAGTGTTCGGGAGTGTTCGGGAGTATTCCGAAGGCAATTCGGGAGTGTTCTGAGGGCGATTCGCAAGGCAATTCCGAAATGTTTCGCAGGCATTCGGGGGGTGTTTCGAAGAGACTGACCGCAACTTTATGTGTGGTTGTGGTATAATCGGCAGTAATGAATATACTGTAGATTTCTCCTCGGCGAGCTTGTTTCCTTGGTGTTTTGCGGATGGTGTTTGTGTGTACTATACGTTTATGTACTACCGGATAAGTAAAATTATGGAAATAGTCGGGCGTGTACAAGACATCAAATCGGTGAATCACGGTCCTGAAAGGGACGGACATCCATTTGCCTGGCTCTCTCTCTCTCTCTCTCTCTCCCACCAAGTGCACTTCTGTAGTGCTGTAGCCGTGTCGGGGACGCTGTAGTAAACACATCCCTCATCCACTCCCTCTGTCTCTCTCTCTCTCTTCCTCGAATCCTCGCACTATCCCACACACAGTCCTCCCTTACACTGTCCTCTGTGCCCCCAGGCATCACCCTCTGGGCCCTCTAGATTTCGCGTGGACTCTCGCTTGTGCTGTATACTGGCTACTTCTATATCACACACACACACATCTGTTTCGCCCCTCTCTCTCCTCTACTCTTTTTCGAACTATCCCGAATGCCAGAGCAGCAGTCGGGACCGTTCGATTTTATGCGATCCCCTCTCTCTTTCTCTCTCTCTCTCTCTCTCTCTCTCTCTCCACTATGCTGTAACCGTGACACATGTGCGGTCTCTCACTCAACACTCTCGTTTCACAACAAGCCCCATGATACTGTAGTACCGTACCGCCCGTACAGTACTACAGTGTTACCGTAACGATCACTGGTGGTCGGTGGGCGGTAGTCTGTCCGATGTCTCTCTCTCTCTCCATCGCGCGCGGCTGCTGCTCGCTGGAACGAGGGGGCGGGGCTAGTACCAGAGTGGGCTCCCCTCGCCGCCGCCACTGTAAAGCCCCCTCCGGCAGTCCCCCCCCCCTCCCGCCAGCCGCCTTCTCTCCCTCTATTCCCTGGTCACATCTGAATCTCAGCATGGTTGACATCGCGTCGCTTGCCGAGAACGTCGGTCTGGGCGATTTCGAGCCGACCAACTGCGGACAGTGCAACAAACCGTTCGCCAACTCCAAGCTGTTGGCACAGCACATGCAAGTGTTTCACTCGGAGAAGGTGGGTCATTCCGATTTCATTGCTGATCGTCACGTCGTTGATATCTTACTCATGTCTCGTGAAACGTCGGGAATGTGTTTACCTGGCGGCGCACCTGTCGCGTTGACCTTACACTGTTCCCGGCTGTCAGTGCGTCAGTGTGGGGTCGCCTCGGGTCACAGTCTTCCCCCCCCACACTCCTCTCATCTCCTTCCGAACAGCTGCTTTACAATAGAGAGAGGGATTGAGGCGGCTAGTGAGAGGCGTACAGATGTGAGCGACGCGAGTCTTGTGTAAACTGTAAGACTCCGGAAACGTAGTAAACCAATTCGTGGTCGCGCTGACTTTTGCGGAATTTGGTCTCGCCCGTTCGCATAATTGACGAGCGGTTAGTGCAGTGTTGCTGGTGCATAGAATAGGGAACTCTCTCTCTCTCTCTCTCTCTCTCTCTCTCCTCTCTCCTCTCTCCTCTCTCTCACTCCATGCTTCTGTCGTGTGCCGTGCTTTCTCTTTCCGTAGCTTCTTCTCTCCCTCTCTCTACTCTACTGCGCACTATCGATCCTGGAAGAGTAGTTGGGAAGAGAGGAGGTAGGGTGAATACCGGAGAGACCATTCTACCAGTGGCCTGGCCACAGAAGCCTTCTCCCTCTCTCTCTCTCTCTCTCTCTCTCTCTCTCTCTCTTCTCTCACTGGAATCGATTCCCATCCGATGCCCGAAGGGCAAATACGGTCCACTGCCCTCACCCTTCTTTCTCTCTCTCCTCTGCTGCATGAACGAAATTTGAGCGAGTGGGGGGCGGGTGTCCCTCCCTCCCTCTCTATATGGCATGAGAGAGTGCGCGAGAGGCGGAGAGCCGGCAGAGAGGCAGAAAGCACCGAGGCTTCAGTCCATACAGGCTAATTGCTAATTTCGCGAGACGTGGCGCTGGCATGGTACGTCTCCCGACCATCTGTCAGGATACTCCACAGCCGAGAGAGTGTGGGATAATGAGAGGGTGGCAGGGACGCGAGAGTGACAGTCTCCGGAAGCGCCAGCTGGGTGCACTCGAGAGTCAAGAAGTCTCGCTACCCCCAGCGTTTTTCGTCGTCGCACCCCTTCCCGAAATGTCACGCTCTTTCTCGTCTGCGGCAGCGCTGCTGTCGTGTGGGAATTTCGAATGTGTCACCTCACTGCAACAGTCACAGCCGCGCTCTCGCTCCCAAATCGTCAACCACCATAACACTGTCTTGAAATGTTGTGAGAGCACCTACTGTAACAGTGAAATGTCAGGACAAAACGGAAGGGGTGACCATGGGAAACAGTTCACAGTACAGTGAAGTACAGTACAGTACAGTACAATAAATACAGTACATTTTACCTATCTTCAGGCGTTCGTCTGTGAGATTTGCGGGAAGGCGTTTCGATTCCGATCGAACTTGGCAGAGCACCGATCCGTTCACACCGCCCTCAAGCCGTTCGTATGCCGATTCTGCGGGAAGTCTTCTCGACTGAAGGGTGAGTACTGTACTTTGGTTAGGTACTGTAGATTTACGGTTTGACTCTGTGGTCTTTGCGCAGAGAGGGGTTTCTCGATACATCCCCTGCTCTTCTCGATCCTATTGTAGGCTCTGCAGGGGCAGATAATCCTCAACCACAGGCAGATTGCACTGTATTATATCCTGTACGCAGATTCCCTCTTCGGTTTATAATCTGTTGCCAGGGGTACGGTTTCATTAATGCGACGGTTCGTAGTGTTTCATAGTGACCATATCGCGCGCGCGGAGCGTCTTCCGGATTAGTGATTATATGTGTGTGTGCTTCCCCCCCCCCCTTTTCCTGTGCCCTCGGGGGGTAAGCAGGGGGTCTAATAGCGGCCAGCTGCCTCCTCCTCTGACACCGGATACCATTCCCATTACAGTCGATCAATCAGCACACACAGTCGAGAAAGGGAGACAGGGTGGTAATTACGCATGGAGGGTTTCGTTCGCACCAACCCCCCCCCCCCGGGGCGCGTGTTTTCGAGATTGCCGGCAGGATATGTACCGTACCCTAGATACCGGCGCGCGAGCGTCGGCGAGAGAGTGCGGCGATTCGAGAGGCGCGGACAAAGTCGCGCATAATATCTGGAAACAGTGCGCAGCGCATTCACAGCGGGAGGTGCAAACGGTCTCCAGATCAGAAGCGATGATAGCGGGGACTTGAATCCTGGGCGAAAATTCATCCTGGATATGCAGTGATCACTAATTTACTGTTTCCAGGCAACCTGACGAAGCACATCCTGAAACATCACAAGGCCGAGTCTGAAGGCATGATAGGCAAGGATGACATCATCGTACAGAAGGTGAGAGGGGCGATCAGCTGATCGGAACAGCTGACTGAATTTCCCCCGCGCCAGCAGTCACTCAGCATAAAGTGCTCGTAGAGAACTCACGAGCTGAAAAAAGATGATGGTATGCTCTCTCTGGATGGGTGGGAGAGATAGCGAGAGAGCGAGAGAGAGAGAGAGAGAGAGAGAGAGAGAGAGAGAGAGAGAGAGAAATCGAGAGTGAGGGGGGAGGAGGCGAAAGTGCAGTGCGGCCGTCGTCGCCATCTAGAGCGAATATATTTGAATACGTTCCACGCTCTCTTATTCTCTCTCTCTCTCCCTCTTTCTCTCTCTCTCTCTCCCTCTTTCTCTCTCTCCCTCTCTCTCCCCCTCTCTCTCTCTCTCTCCCTCTCTCTCTCTCCTCTCCCTGCAGGCGACGTGAAAGTGTGGGTCCAGCGACTCCAAAGTACTCACAGACGCAGGGGCGCATATAGAAAACGTATGGGAATGTGGCTGAAGAAGAGAAGGAGACTTTATAAACAGTATACACTGGCATAATCCCCCCGTAGAAGGACCGTTTACATTTGTTCCTTTCAGGACAGCTCGACAGCGGAGCTCATCGGGAAGATGGTGTTGAAGGGGAAGCAGGAGGCAAACCCCGTGCCCAGCATGTTGCCTAAGGACGAGATCAACGACTATCCGGAGAGGTGCGAGAGAGAGAGAGAGAGAGAGAGAGAGAGAGAGAGAGGGAACAAAGTACTGACGTGTACATGTCCTTCCAATTCGCCACCGTATCCCTTCCCATTCTTTTTGTACTCGTCTGTCCATACCAGACTCCCCTCCCTTCTCCCCATAATCCCCCCTTGCTACTGGCTCGTAACTCCGCTTCCGGCCCTCAATCGCTCATGTACCATAGAAAGGCTTACGCTGTTTACCCCCCCCCCCCCCCAACCAATGTGTTCCTTTCAAAAAACAACCGAAACTGTAAAGCACACTCGTTCTGCACAACGGGGTTAAAATGACACTACGTTTGCAGGTTCCTGATGTCGTTCGGATTGGATGCCGGCTCGCTCGATCTCTCCGCTATGGACAAGTCTTCGGAGAGTCCCGAGAACGGTAAGGGTTACTGTACTGCAAATACAGTACTCTCTCGAATCAGTAAGCGTGCTCTAATGGCTAGCGTTTGCGCGTGTGAGTGCGCGCGCTGATTGCCGGAAGTCAGCGGGCGGGCGGGCGCGGCCTGTAACCGTGCTCGTAATTGCCCTCGGGCGGTCCGGCCGCTTCCGGCCAGTCGCCCCCTTCCATTCATGCGCCCCAGCAGCCTGTCTACCGTAATCGATTGGCAAGAAGAAGACGCGACGTTGTCGTGCCGCCAAATTGAATTGACGGCCGACCGCGAGAGATGTGCGAGGAACACTTGGCGAGGCGAGAGAGAGAGAGAAGAGCGCGGCGCCTGTAGTATACATAAGCCACTAAGCCCGCGGGGCTTCTGCCACCGCGCGCGTCTGTCCAAACTAGGCCCTGATTCATAGACATCGAGGGGCACTTTCCGCTCGACTGGCCTCCCCGTCGGGAGTGTATCGACAATCTGTCAATGGCAATGGTATCGTAGAGGCGAGGCGAGCGAGAGGGAGAGAGGGAGAGATATGTAACCCCCGTACCATGCCCCCCGGGGGATTCTGGCGGAGAGAGAGAGAGAATAGGGATACAGATTCGGGAGGCGAGATAGCGAGGCGCGGTCTGGTATAAACAGCCTCGACACAATGGGAGAGAAACGGGGGTCGACAAGCGTATAGTTCCATAAGGAATGGAGAGTGTGTTAAACGGTTAGGGTGCCGGTAGTTTGAACTGCTATCCATCACTTTCAGGCTCCTATTCGATCAGCGAGAACATGTCCACATCGCCCGTGCCCCACCACACCACCACGGTACCGTACACCTTGTGAATCATCATGATGACTCACTCGTTGCAGGTCGGAGGCGAGACGTCTCTCCAAGCTCTATTGGCCACGGTCGCCACCCCTCCTCCCACCTCTACCCCCGCGACCACTGCTTCCGCCTCCCCTGCTCCTTCTATCCAATCCAGCAACGCCGGCAAGACGCAGTGCCCGCAGTGCGGCAAGCACTTCCGGAAAAGTGAGTGCGCAACCGTGCTGTGATTGTGTGCGGGTGGTGGGGTCATGTGGTCTTGTCCACTGTGCGCTATCGATTTTGGCGGTACGCGAGCGCGCTCTGCCGCCTTTCTCTTTCTGCTGCTGCATGTTTCGGGAGGGGAGTATGGCCCAGCGAGAGAGAGAGAGCACCTTAGCTCACCGGGCTCAACTCAGCATGTGCAGTGGCGCGTGAGCAAAAGCGAGAACAGTTTCCAATATACCGCTGTCGCTTGAATGCCGGCTATTGTCGAGCGGGGATACAATATTGGATAGATCCACGTAACGGTTTCCGGGCGGTTTCGAAACTCGCTTCGCAAAGTGCAACCGGGGGGATGTTTTGAAACTACGCACGCAGAAGTGACAGCCGTCTCTGTCGGTTGTTTACCTGGTATCGCATATATACTGTAGCTGTGCCCCCGACTGACAGCTGGCTGGTACAGATGTCGTATGTCGCATGTAATCCCCCACAGCCACCATGCGCACATTTGTCGCCGGTCATTGGCTATGCAAATTTCACGCTCCGGTCCGGTCTCGACAATGTAGCACGCAGCAGCGAGCATCCTCAATAGACCCGTAATTATTGAGTGAGTGGTGGTAGAGCTCTCTCTCTCTCTCTCTCTCTCTCTCTCTCTCTCTCTCTCTCTCGCGCGCGCGCACATCTCTAACCCCCTCATTGCTCCATCTGTACACCAGGCAATCTCACAATCTGGTATCCACACAAATCCTTGAGGTCACCTCCACACAGGCTTCTCTCACGGTAATGCGACACCGAAAACGATACGCCGCCGCCTTCGCGCTCTAATGAGAATACCGTGATCCACTTACCGTACCCTCAAGGCTTTCCGGTAATCATCTGATCGCATCTTCGCCCCCTCTCGGGTAAAGCACGGTCAGCTGTTCCGCACTCTCTCGCCGCCCTCGCCGCTCTCTCACTTTGCCGCGCTGTCTCGCTAATCGTGGACGACGGAGGCACAGTGGGGATCTCGGGCGGTAAATCGAATACGTCGCGTCTTCTTCCCCCCTCAGGCTCTCTCTCACCCTCTCTCTCTCTCTCTCTCTCCGGACCGCAGAGGACGGCGAGAGAGCGCGTACCAGCGGGAGCGCGCAGACCGCCGGCCGCAGCGAATATGCAAATTAGGCTTTCCGGAGTGGAGAGAAGGAGAGAGAGAGGGACGTGTATGCTTGAAACATGTCCGCGTTCCCGCTAGTCCCCCGGGGGGCGCGTCTCACTGTCACGGCGGCGTTGATTGATCGGACAGTTGCTCACTCTCTCACTCACTCGCCCCCCTCTCATCCCGCGCTTCTTTACGCGAGCGACTATTACAGCCGCGGGTAGCCGACTGTGTGAAATCGTATACGCCAGAGGGTAGAGGAGGGAGAGAGAGTTGTCGAAGGAATTCGAATGCGCACCCTCGAGTGTCTACCGGAAAGGCGCGTTCCCACAGGATGTATGCTTTGCGGGGCCACAGCCTGCCACAAACGCGCGTGTACATGCGATCACCAAGACATTGGATACTGCCTGCGGGAGAACCATTTCCATTTGTGCCAACGACCGTGTGCGGCCCTGGACAAACATGGGGGCGCGCGCGCGCGCGAAATTGAACACCCCGCATGTTGCACGAATTGGAATGGAAGCTACAGTAACCTACAGTAACCCTTCCTGTTTCAGGCAGCGCGCTCCAGGTGCATCTCACGCTCAACCACGGCTTCCCCCCTCCGGGAAGCGCGTCGTCCGAGCACTCCGGCGATGGAGAGACCGAGAGCGTCAAGGTACTGTAGTTTGAAAAAAACGATACTGTAGTCTTTGTTTGTTATCGCTATGATTAGTTCTCAAGTAGGAAGTACCGTACCCCTAGAATCACTAGATTACTGTAATACCGTATCCCTTTGCAGGAGGTTCGCGAGGAGGTGGGCGCTATTCGGCAGAGTGTCGACGCCCTCAGGGAAACTAGCGCGGCGCGGAGCAGCGACAAGGTCGAGCAGGTGAGTACTGTACCTACAGTAACCACAGTACCATCCAACTACAGTATTCCCTACAGTATCTTACCGTACCCCATTCAGGCGATCTCGGCGCTGGACTCGCGCGTGGCTCGCTTGGAGCAGCAGATCGAGATGGCGCTGAACAGTATCTACACGCTGGTGCAGCTGCAGAACGGCGGGGGCAGGAAGGACGAGGTCAAGATGAACAGCTAGACTGTCCTGGACGTCTTCGGGATGCTCCCCATTGTTGAGTAGGTTAGCCGCCACTCACTCGTGTGTGCCATTTGTCTATCACTATTCTAGTCACAGCCCTTGCAGCCAAGTAGAGTAGCTATCGTGTGTACCATATTTCTTCTTCCCTTTTTTTGCCGCGATCTCGAGGCGTTTACTTGCCGCGAGAGAGATACATTGTCTTCCACCAACCACTCTTCTTCCAATAATAATGTGTGCGTGTGTGTGTGTTTTACCCTATACTTCTTCCAAAGATATGATACACTCAATACACTCAAGTCCGAACCGACCCCGCAATTGTCAATAATTTGTGTTCTTCCATGATGTGTTTTACTCAAACCCCGCATAGATGACGATTGTTTTCCTCTTCGTTGATTTATTAATAATATTATGATAATATACAATAAACTTGTAACAACAACGCGCGTGGTGAAATCGTTTCTGTGTGAACCCTGGAATCGCGGGGGAAGGGGAAGCTCGTAGGAGGGGGCGGGCTTGCGGGGGCGTGGTCTATCCGAGAATGTGGTCGACGGCGTGTTTGAGGTTATCTGCGATCATCGACGGCTTCACCTCGTGCGTCTCCCACTCGGGCCTGCAACTCAGAATTTGGAATTTGGAATTTTGAAAAAAAAAACTTGGTTTGAAAAAATATTTTTCCTTTCTGCTACTGTGAGTCGTCAGTATTCATTTTTTTTGGATTTCTTTTTTTTTGGATTTTTGGATTTGGATTGGATAAGGATTTCGCAACACTATTACATGGACAGAGTCTCTGTATGTTCATTCACCAACAGCCCTCTTGTGCGACTATCGAAAAGGAAAGAAAGAAAGAGAGAGACAGAGAGAGAGAGAGAGACAGAGAGAGAGAGAGAGGGGGGGGAGGGAGGGAGAGAGGGAGGGAGAAGGGGCTTGCTGCTTGTATGGCAGAGAGAGAGAAGTGTACCATGGGCATTCAGGGGGAATTATGGAGTGGGCGAATAACAGACACTCACAAGTGGGCGCCGCTACAATCTACAAAAGCCGTTATGCCGCGGCCCGCTTCACAATGGGAGAGAAGGAGCGGAGAGAGGGGAGAGAGGGAGAGGGGAGAAAAAGTGAGGGGGCCATCATACAAAGGAATGGGCGAATATGCCGAATCGGCGGCGAACAAGGACGGAGAAGGGAGAGAAAAAACGACCGTCTTTCCAGGATTCCCGGATTCGAGAGTATGGCGGGACAAAGTTGAGGGGGACTCAAACGGAGACTCGCGTAACGCAAAGTGACATAATAATGATACGATAGAAAATCACTGACTCTCATGGTAACCGTGGAAGCTAAGACCGTATTCGACTGTCACATTTGCGAAGAAACTGATATCTTCCTCCCCCTCTCTCTCTTTCTCTCTCCATCTCTCTCTCTCTCTTCGCCTCTCTCTCTCCCTCACTCTCCCTCCCTCTTTCTCCCCCTCACCTCCACTTCCCTGTCCTGACTTGTATGGCTCGCATTCCGAACCGCATCGCCCCTCCGACGTCGGAAACAATGTCGTCACCGATCATCACGCACTGCAAAGAATCATGTATCAATTTATCAGATAACTTATCAGATCGCATTTACGCACTGAAATACTGAAACGGTAAACTGCCAGATTACAACTTTCGACCAGTTTGATAAATGTTGTTCTGCACTCCTACAGAATTTCGAAACAGTTCATACAAGAGAGGATTCGACGGAAAGCGGCTTGAGAGATTCGTGGAGAGATTTGTGGATTTGTGAGTGAATTGACCACCCAGTAAATTATATAGAAGAGAAAGACGCAGAAAGACATGCAGATACAAAGACAGAGACAAAGCCAAAGGCAGAGACGAAAATGAAAGAGAAAGAAAGAGAGAGAGAGAGAGAGAGAGAGAGAGAAAGAGAAAGAGAGAGAGAGAGAGAGAGAGAGACCCCTTCTCCCCACCTCGTCCTTGCCGAATCCGATGCTGTCGAGTGCTGCCTGGAAGTAGGCGGGCTGCGGCTTGCCGATGATCTCGTGCCGACAGCCGGTAGAGTACTGCAAGGAAAGTCTCTCTCTCTCTCTCTCTCTCTCTCTCTCTCTCTCTCTCTTTCTCTTTCTCTCTCTCTCTCTCCTCTCCTTCTCTATCTTCCTCTCTTCTCTCTCTCCCTCTTTCCTCTCTCTCTCTCTCTCTCTCTCTCTTTATCTTTTTTTTTCTTCTCTCTAACTGGGATCTCTCCTCTCTCTCTCCCTCTCTCTCTCTCTTTATCTTTTTTCTTCTCTCTAACTGGGACTATAACCCAGTAAAATATTCAACACGCTAATCTGGATCAACACAAAAATACGGATCAAATACCAATTGATCTATACATCTATCCTTCGAGACCAAATACCAAATGATCTGAACTCTACCTTGAGCGCCTCGGCATACGCGCCGACGTCGATGCACGGGCCGTCGGTGCGCTGGTAGAACTTGCTGGAAAGAGGTTTCTCTCTCTCTCTCTCTCTCTCTCTCTCTCTCTCTCTCGCTCTCGCTCTCTCTCTCTCTCTCTCTCTCTCTCGGCCTCTTCTTCTCCTCTCATCGTTCTTTCTCACTCTGCTCTCTCTTTCTGATAATGTTTCGCAGGATTAGGTCAAATCGTGGCTAACCAGTACAGGAAAGATATGTATAATCAACTCTGAACAACGATATTAGTGTCTCGTATTCACCTACTCCATTCACATTCTTCTGCTTACATCAAGAAGAGCGGCATAATTCCGCCCACCATCGACTACTATTTCTATACGAAACTCAATGCGTAAGTTCGTGGGATTTTAGTCCACATCTAAGATGATACTCATTTAGAGCAACAGCAAAATGAAGTATCCCGAACGGTATGCTTCGAATCGACACACGAGATCTTGGAGTTATCGATGCTCTCTCCTCCCTTCGCAACGTTAACAAGATCCCCAAACGACGGATTGTTTTTACAAAACAGTTTCATCATCCTTAGTTCATGAATAAAGTCATACATACTTATTTACATACATGATCTGTTTCTCTTTCTCTTTCTCTCTCTCTCTCCTCTCGCTCTCTCAGTCTCACTCACCCGCATCCGAGACTGATCAGCAACGGATCTTGCATCTTCATCAACACCCGGAAAGCCTGGAATGTGACTGTAAGTGCAGTCATCCACAGCAGCTACAGTAATCCACAAATCATCTTGGTCAACCTAACCCAGTATACCTAGTTGAACGGTAACTCATACAGTATCTCAAACAATACATTTGTATAACGTACTTGACTACACCCTACAGTACCCTACTCGGCAATACCGTACACTACTTTACTCCTACAGTACCCCTACAGTACCTTGTTGACGTTGTCGTATGTGAACTCGTGCTCTGCGTCTCCCATGATCACACAGTTCGGGTCGGACTGGTCGAGAGAGGAGAAGCACGGACGGATGCCTGAATCAGGGAGTACTGTAGGTACTGTAGGTTTTCTATACACTGTATGCACTACTGTATTCACTTTTGCTGATTTCCACAGACACCTATGTTATGGGTGTCACTGTACTGCAAGATGTGAAATGCGTACGGTAAGTGAACGAGGATACTGTGAGCATGAATCTCTGAACTCTGAACTGTAAGTATACCGTACCGGGATAGATGAGGAGATGGGGACGGAGGCCGTTCTTCTTGGCAAACGCGGCGGCACACGGCGCCGGAGTGATCACATCCTCGAGCCTGCAAGACGGTAGGATACGATATTGTAGAATATTGTAGGATTACGGTACTATGCGTTAATCTCAACTGACTTGATCTGGAATCCGAGGCGGGTGAGCTTTCCCACGACGTGCTCCGGCGTTCCCGTGCTCTCATTCGACAGGAAGCGCACCTTGGACTCGGAGTAGAGACTGGAACAGTAATGATGTTGATAAGAACTGATTAGATAATGATATAATATAGATAAACACAACAGAAATAGACTATGCATCATTTTTGTACTTTTGTGTGGCATCCTGGAAAATTCATCACTTCATCACTTCATCACTTCATCACATGTGATGAAGTGATGAAGTGATGAAGTGATGAAGTGATGAAGTGATGAAGTGATGAAGTGATGAAGTTTCAATTGTCGTTTTTTAACAAACTTTTTTTAATGTGTAATAAGTAATATGTAATTTGTTTTTTTTTGTAAACTTTCAATCGGCAACGGCAACAGATGTCCGTTTGTTCGCTTACTCATAAACTACATCATGAAGACCAGAAGTACAAGACCAAGATGAAGAAAATTCATACTTAAAAACTTGTAGGATGCAAATGATGATGTACTACTACAGAATGCTACAACAAGATCGTTTTGTACCAACTGCGCCCCTGCCATACCAACGAAAGATGACGACGCATTGACGACGTCAGGTTACGTTGGTGGATAAGGGTTTCCTTGTGTCCGGCGCGTAATTATTCCAACAAATAGGTTCTCTCTCTACGGCAACGCTAGTGTCAGTGCGTCCCTCAAACACAGATGAGGATGAGGAACATGAAATAGGAAGAAGAAACTTCCCAGGAACATCGTCCTCTTCCTCATTTATGTAAATTGACAAGATATCCTCCGCTTCTGCCATGTCCCTTTTCACGTCGTTATGGTTATCGCTATAGAAAAGCTCAAACTAGTAAAAAAACGATTAAAGTGACAATTTTATTGATCCGCAATCGGAAAAATTTTGAATTTTGAATTGGCGCGCATTACGAATTCTGGCTATAACTATTGAACTCGAGATGCGTTTCACATAGGGATGTGTTTATCGGTTTCTACGACTTAATTTTATGCTAGAAACTGAATTTCATTTCAAAATTTTATATCAAAATTCCCGTCATTCAAGACGTTTTAGACATTCAACTGTGATGTAACCTCACTTTTTACCCACAAAGCATTCAAAATCAACTATTTTTTGGGGCAAAAAATAGTTTAAAAACATGAAAAAAGTTCTTGTTTTCAGGATTACTAGATGTTATTTGATGTTTCCGTTAACTTTTCATCAGTATAATATCATTTTTTAGTGAAATTGAAATTGTTCGCAAAAAACAAGTTACAAAGTACTTTTTACAAATTGAAAAATAAAAAAAGTTGTGTGAAACTTCATCACTTCATCACTTCATCACTTCATCACTTCATCACTTCATCACATGTGATGAAGTGATGAAGTGATGAAGTGATGAATTTTCCAGGACACCCTTTTGTGTACGTTCGAAAAAAAAGATAGTGTCTGATTGTGCAGCAAAGTGCTAACTGTGTTTTACGAAAATGTTGAACATTTCTCACTACAAATTCATTTCGCCAGTTCTGCTATTTTATTGTTTGTTTTCGTGTTTATTTGTATTTTTGTGTTGTTTCTAACCGTTTGACTGCCTCCACGGAACCGGAAATGGGAATTCCATCCGTCCCCTCCTGACTGTTGTACAACACACCCGTAATATCCAGCAGGAAACCCTGCAAAATCGCAGTTGGCCGCAATTGCGTAATATGTTTACGTTTTATGAAAGCTAACTCACTTTCACCGGCGTTTTCCGCAACACGTCCATAGTCCTATGAGCCTAGCTAGAAACAAAGTGGCAGCGGTGCCGTCGTCGTGGCAAAAAGAAAACACGACCGGCGACCGCGCGACGACGAAAGAAAATAATGAAAATATCGGCGGGGGAATGGGGCGATGGCAGAACGACGGCGAGCGCCCTATTGCTAAACAACGTCGGGAGAGGGGAGAGAGAAACTGCGGGGTGAGAAGAGAGAGAGGGGGGCTGTGTGTGCATTCGAATTGCCGCGGCCGCGGTCCCGCCGCGATCGACCGGGCCTGGCGCGCGCTCACTACGAGCCTGTACTAAGATCACATGTGTGTGTATGCTGTGCTGTGTGCCGCAACGAACATCGGCTAAGCCTGGGCGCCGCCTGTGGTTTTAGCATAATCGCCGTCGACTCTGTGGTTGGCGGGTATCGATTCGATTCGCAGTGAGTGTCACGTGCGGCCACCACTCCTTCACTCCCCTCTATCAGCTGTTTGTATCGCGGCGAGAGCACACTCATACTAACACACACAGCCATTCTCACCCGCCTATTGATCGTGGGGTGTCGTCGATGGATTGCTCTTGTGATTACTAGTTACATTTGTGTTAACATTTAACAAGATGCCGCGCGCTCGTGTGATATCGGTCATAGACATGCATCCTTCCCTTTTGTTCTCCAGCCACACTGCTCTAGTGTAACATTTCATTCGTGTTAAAAACTCTCAAACTGTTGATTAGCGTTAGCGTGTGTTAATTCTGTACACTGCCAATCTCTTGTCAATGTCCCAAATGGCCAAATCCGCCAAATTCAAAGATTGAATGATTCGTCATTTATTTTACCATATTATGTCGTGAACTCGAGGCATTATCGTCGATATCGTTCTCAATAATTAAAATCGTTTATTGAAGCATGGGCAACCAACAAGGCGGCTCGATGCATCCGAAGCGAGAGCGCACCGGAGAGGTGGGTGTCTTGAATTCAACAATCTTATTATAACAAAAAATGATAATGTTAATCTGCCTTGGCATAACATACATGAATAGATGTACAAGACGAACAAAATATTACAAATATGTAGCTTGCTCTAAGCTATTTCAAGTGTTTACTCGGAATCGAAATCTAAAACATGGCCGTAATTCGTATTCACTAATTCCAACATCAAGTCACATATCATTATGCATGTTCACACTACGTATTCCATTTCGTGCGAGTGGGAGAATAGGTGGCTTGCATTCATCACGAGAAACCTTCACAACATGGTGATTTCTCACGCCTCACACACTTCCGTATCCGGAGCATTCTCCCCTGTGAATTAACATTGTTCAGCCCAAGAATCCCATTCTATCCCCAGCCTCACCGTGTCGTGGTTCTAGGTGTGACTATTGACTATGTGGATGATACTCCTAACTTGAACTTATTTTTCTCTAAATTCTTTAAAAAAATCAGTGTCAAGACTGTCAAGTACATTCATCTGTTTAACTCCATCAGCACGCCGTCTCTTAGGTGTGTTTAGTATAGATGTGTGCAGTACTACCTCCCCTTCTTACTTCACATCCTCAGCGTGTCCGGGGACGGAACTTCCATGCCTGTGTGAAGATCCGAGTGATGCGTAACCGAGCGTGCCGTTGTTGTAGGTGGGTGTGCCGGTGGCCCGACTGCGCACGATGAGCGGCAACCCGGCGGCGTCCGGCGAGGACGGATGTCCAGTGCACGTGAGTGGTTTGCTTAGCCGGATGTGTCAAGTCGAATACAGAGGGGCTGCCCATCCAGTGCGCGTGAGTGTGATTTGTTGTTTAGCGCGTCAGTCTCTTCGAAAGCTGTTCCCAAATCAATGCTTTGAGTGTTTTGAAGATACTGACCGCAACATTAGTTGTTAGTTGGTTGAATTCGGATGCCTCCCAGATTCCTAGTCGAGTAAAAGATATCAGATATGTGCACGTGAGTGATCTTTGTTGTTACCTTTAGTTTTACGTTTACATCGGCTTAGTTTTACATTGTGTGCACGTGGGTGAGATTGGCATTACTGTTTCTTTAGGTTATGTAAATTATTTGCGATAGTATTATTCGTAGACGATAGACGTAGTATGGATGTGTGGATACAGTATGGATAAACAAATGTGTGAGCGATGACTGTTTTGGACCATGTTCAATCATGTTTGTGTATAGGGGTATTCATTTTCTAATGATTTATTGATATTGATAATTGATATGATATCATCAAGGATCTATAAAACATAGTTTTTCATTTCTTTATCACAGTTAGATTGAGCAGTGTTCACGTGTGTGAAGTATATTTCTCTCAGAAACTTACAATTACTCTGATTACTCTGATTCCATTTCAGGTGAAGATTCCGAAGCCGGACGAGTCTCCGCAGATGGACGGCCTCTCTCCCGGCCCGCCCGGAATCGACATACATGACGTCACACTGGTGGGTGGCGTCTGTTTACTTGTTTACCACATTGTTTTTCTTTGCTACTCCTAATTTGAAGTTGCACTTCACATTGGTGGATGGTGTCGGTTTACTTGGTAACTTGTTTACTACATTGTTTTCTCGTAATTTGAAATTGCACTCGTCCCTCTATTTGCCCATGTCCTGCAAACTCGCTATTCCTTGATCAAATATTGCCTTGTTTGATTTTGAACTATCGCGTTTTTGATCGTTTGAACGCGCGATACGACTTCATACATGTTTAATATTGGATTGAATTGGAGTTTGAGGGAAATGATTTATTACTCTAATTTTGATTTTATTCGATAGTGGACGTGTGATCTGAAAAAAATGCTAGTGATGGGATCGCAACGAGATTGTTGCTAGTGATGGGATCGCAACGAGACTCGCGAGAGGGAGAGAGAGAGATGCGAGAGAGAAACGAGCACATGTGTCTCTTCGTCGGATACACTGTTGATATCACAATATCACGTGTGGCGCAGAAAAGTGCAGGGGTGTAGGGCGAGGAAGTGATGGATTATCGGCAACCTACTCGAATGTATAGTTATCACATGTTTTATTCACTATCACGGTTCTGTATCGAAAAAGTGCGGTATTCAACTTTCAAAAATGGAACTAATTTTATTCAGAAAATGTAAATCTAGATGCGTTTAGCGATTACTTATCGAATACATTTTACACGATTACCATTACCACTCACTCGTTTTTAGTCGAGCGAGTACCCTGTGGTATTCAAATGTAACATAATAATTAAATTATCGATTACCGTTTGCAATTACCTCTCTTTGCAGTCGAGCGAGTACCCGGTGGTGTTCAAATGGAACGTTTCTGGGGGTGGGGGCGGCGGCGGCGGCAGCTCGGCCCCTCGCTCCGTCCACATATGCGGCTCGTGGGACGGGTGGCGGAGGAAGATCCCTCTGGTCAGGTCCACCAACGACTTCTCCACTATCGTCGACCTCAACCAGGGTGCGTTGTTGTGTTTGAGTGTACTTCGGGTTTTGTTCATCGATTTCTGGACTACCATCATTGTGATTAGTGCTTCCTGAGCTGGTTTTGATATGGTTAGTACGTGAAACATAATAGCGATGTGTTAGTGTCTTTACTGATTTTTTCAATGCGTCTGTGTGATTATTGCAATGATTTGTTTGAATGAATTTAACTGTGTTATGAAGCCTAGTTTTCATAATATGATATTATAACATTAACATTCAACATTTACAACATTATAACATATATTATAACATTTTTTCTTCAGGCAAGCACGAGTACAAGTTCCTCGTGGACGGCAAGTGGGTGGTGGACGATAACCAGCCAAAGGTGCGTGATGTTTACCTGTTTACCTGGTTGTTTACTTGTTTACCTGGCTTTTCACCTTGTTTACCTGGTTGTTTACTTGTTTATTTTGTTGTTTACGTGTTTACGTATTCATCTTTCAGACTGACAACCCGCTCGGCAGCGAGAACAATGTGATTGCGATCGACCAGGCCGATTTCGAGGTGAGTTTTTTCAAACAGTTTTTCATTTGCGATCCTGTTGAAGATATGCTTCTTTATTAAATGTAGTTAACGCTGGTTGTAGTTTGCAATAATTGCCAGCAGAGCATTATGATATCTTTTACGATTAGGAGACACTCACGCTCAAATCTGTTTCTTTGATTCTCAAATCATACAGTCTTTTCGGTCGCAGAGAGGGAGAGGGAGAAGAGAGAGAGAGAGAGAGAGAGAGAGAGAGAGGGAAAGAGGGAGAGAGAGAGAGAGGGAGAGAGATCATAATCCCCTGATCTCCCTGCAGGTGTTCGACGCGCTCGACCGCGACCTGGCCTCGTCCAACGCCGGCGAGGCGATGAGGAGGAGCGGCAGCCATGTGGGTGTCTATCAGTCGATTTATCAATCAATAAATCAATACACTGTGAATCAAACAATAAATCAATACACTGTGAACCAATCAATTAGTCAATACACTGTGAATCAATCAATGAATACACTGTGAATCAATCAATCAATGAATACACTGTGAATCAATCAATCAATGAATACACCGTTGAATCAATCAATCAATCAATCAATCAATCCGTTTCTAGCTTCTAGGCCTTCTGGCTCTCTCTATACTAATTTATTTTAATAGAATTGCTCACCTATTATCGGCTCACGGCGTCAGTATTTACCTAGTTGGCGTGTAGCATATTCTCCACCAATGATTTTATGGAACGTATGTACTATCATATGAGTCCTTGATTCCATTGTCATTATTATAATCTTGCAGGGCCCAGCCCAGCAGTCGCACGACACTCCCAACGACCGCGAGCTGGAGAAGCTGAGGACGTTCACACAGGTACGCCCGGCAAAGATACAGGGGGCCTGTTCGATCTCGCCTGCGCGCATTGGCAGCGAATAACCACTCGAGTCGTGCAAATTTCACGACTCGCAGCGAGAGAGTGTGCAGAAGTGAGAGACGCAGACAGATAGATAGAGAGAGATTTCTCCGTTTCCCTGATTCTGACATGCGATGTGAAATGAGTGGTCGAAACACACTGGTGTGTGAAAAAGGGAATAGCGTGTAGCTGTCGTATTTTTTCACATAATTTTTTGGATGTATGTCCAAGAGACAAATTGATTTTAGCACTTGGTCTGCGTGTTTGTGGATGGGATGAAACATAGTTGTTAGTTTTTTTTTAATATTTTTTTGTACTTGAGAGGAATCAATGTTGTCATTATGTGATTCATAATTACACTATCACTATTACTATTTGCAGGAGATTCCGGAGCGCAAGGACTTTGAGAAGGCGCACAACCCGCCCGTCCTCCCGCCACATCTACTCCAGGTGGGTCATATCTCTCTCTCTCATATTTCTCTCTCTCAAATCTATCTCTCTCTCTCTCTCTCTCTTTCTCTCTTTCTCTCTCTTTATTATCTCTCCTTTTTCATCTTGTCTTTTGTCTATTGTCGTTCATATCCGTGTTCATAACTTATGTTCACAAGAGGAGTAGGAGGCGAAAGAAAATCAACTACTCTATTCTCAATCCCTCTCAGGTCATCCTCAACAAGGACACGCCCGTGCAGTGTGATCCGAACGTGCTGCCGGAGCCGAACCACGTCATGCTCAACCACCTCTACGCACTCTCTATAAAGGTCAGTAGTCAGGCTGCTCAGAGGGAGTAGGGATTAGAGATACCGTGTTTTGTACCGACTTATTTCAGTTTTTTTTTGGGTGCTTTTACGCGTCAGAGTGTTTGTCTTGCAGTCGAACAGATTATTTTTTCATAAGAATTGTGCGTTTCACAATTGCACGAGAAAGAACAGTTTTTTTTTCAGATGCAATACTTGTTGCTGTAATATTTGTAATACTATTTGCAGGACGGAGTGATGGTGCTGTCGGCGACGCACCGCTACCGCAAGAAGTACGTGACGACACTGCTCTACAAGCCGATCTAAGCCACGCCCACGCAAGCCCCGCCCCCTCCCTCCAATCGCCTTGTCTCTCTCGCTCTCTCCTCTCTCCGGTGTCCGATTGTCTCGAGTCTCGACTCCTCTTTTTTTTCTCCCTGTTTTCTACACCAGTCCAGGAGTTGCTGTGTCGGGTTGTCATAACCACCCCTCCCCCATCGATCGATATTGGCAATCAATCGCGCACTATCGATTTATCGATTGATTTGTGGAAGCGCTCTCACCCACTCTGCTGCGCCCACATATGTACAGATGGTTTTGACCCATGTTTCTTTGGTAGATTGTTTGAAAGAGAGATGTTCATTCCTTTGACACGTACGTTTTTTGTTGTTGTGTGCGCGGCATAACTACTGTATAGAGCGGAGTGATACTGTAAGATATGTAGAGAGTATATTGTATACGATGTAGATTGACGAGCTATTCATCTTCACACACAGTCTTCGCACACGCCGCGTTTTGTGTTGACATATTGTTCATATAAATACTTTGAGATTGAATGTGGCGATGTGTTTTGTTCTACACGGTTTCGATTCCGTCGGTGTATCTGGAGAGCTACTGTAGAGAACAGAGACTGAACGTTCAAGTTGATGCAAGTGGTTTTGTGTTACTTTCAGAAAACGGGGTACTGTAGAAGTGCAGTGTTTATTAATCAATGGGTGGTTGAGTCACAGTGAGAAGAAGGGGAACTCAAGTTTCTAGACAGACCGAGCTAACAAAGTACAGTTACATCATCCCAGTATCTCTTCATTCTTACTTATTGCTACTCCACAAAACGACTAATAAGATTTGATTGTAACGTCTCCGAATTGTCTCTCGCAGATGGAGGAGGCCCTTGCGTGGTCGTCCGTGTTGCGGATGTCTGTCGGGGAGACGAGCACGACCGACACGTTCCAGCTGTTCCATGTCACTGTCGAGGTGGGTGTGTCGAAGAGTCACTTTTGAATATACAAAAATCGAGCAAATCCCAATTGTTTTGCCATTTTTCCACGTGTCTGTAGTCTGTAGAGGTGAGCGTGGAAAACTCACTTTTGGAAATCCAGCGGTTTTTTTTCAAAATTCGAGCACGTCTTTGTTTTTTTTCCACTTCCACTGTTGTGCAGGTCTAATTATTGCCTTTCTGATTGTTCGTTATTGCTATGATTTACTAGCAGTTATATTTCAGACCACAATGGTGCGTATGTTCTGTGGATTGTTTTCAAAATCAAACACGTTCCAAATATCCATGTTCTCTTCTCGTTTTCTCTCTCTGGCCATTTTATACTTTCAGTCCCGTCCGTTTCCGTTTATTTCTCACTCTAAGCTCAATCCTTCCTCGTGCTCGATTCCCATTCTATAATTAAATATAGAATTAATTAATATAATTAATTCTTAATTATAATTAATTTAATATCCTATAATTACATCCTATAATTGTTACTTCAGTCCGTCGCACGAAAACTGGTCCTCTGTCCGTCATATAAAATTCAAATCAAATTCAAATGTTTACTCGGAATCGCCAACATCCGCTCATAAGCGGGAGGTGCTACTATCATGACTGGATGCTTTTTTCAACTTTTCATTCTGCAGTCCCGGACTCAGTTGTCTCGTATCTTCTATCAATGTCGATCGTCTGCTCGATCTATAATTGTCACTGTTCAGTCGCATGCCTGCCCGGACGCTGGCTGCTCCGTCTCGGTCTCGGTCCGGCCGGTGGAGGAGGGAGTGGCGGTGCTGGTGGACTTCCGGGTGACTGTCGGAGGGGAGCAGTACACGGTGAGAGAAAGGAGAGAGAGAGAGAGACCCTTCCCATTTCAGTTGGAGCGCGATCTATGGCAGTCGGCCGAGCAGGTGCACGTGTGCCACTTTGAAGGAACTGGTCGGTTCATTTTATATTTAAATATTTAAAATGAAAAGAATATTATTTATATTGTTTTATTTAAACTTTTTTATCCATTAATATGTTTTGTTGGTTGATATATTTGTTTTACGGGAAACCTATAACTGTATTTATGGTTAAGGACACTTAAGTGGAATGTCAATCGTATTTTTTTGTGTTCGTACTGTGTCGAGGATGTTGTCGAGGATCCTCCGCATTGGAAATTCTTGGATCACGATTACGAGCTAGGTGCTAGGACACAGAGCGAAAAGAAAGTGTAGCTCCTGGTCCTGGTTGGTGGCGGTGGCGTCGGTTCGATTGGTTGTTCAGTCGGAGTACCAGCTATAGCCACACCACCCACACCTCGATGCTCGGTCGCAGCCGCATTCCGAGGGATCACTATCAACAAGCAACTCCGCAACACTGTCGGCCAAGGCTCCACTCTTTTTATAGATTTTCCTTCAACACAAATCAGCTCAATCATTTATTCATCAGGATATCGAATGCTACATGTCCACTAGTGTTTATCACAATTTTTTTTTCAATGTGAGCGATGTTAGATGAGAAGGATGCAAGATAGAAGAATGGCGAGTGTGAGAAAAGGAGAGGGCGCGTCGTTCGACGGTTTTTCCTTCTGAGGGACGTCGTTGTCGACCCACATAGGATGGTATTGCACATGCATTTCTCCGTGTTTGTACAAGTGGCGAATACCATGTCCGTTCCGTTTGAATATTTGCCCAAAGGAAAGAGCCTAGACAATCGATGTACAACGAATTCTCTTCCAAGTCAGAGGCCACGTACTTATTGTCCGCCTGCCGACCCTTTTTGCAGCCATAGGAGTAGCGTCCGCCCTCAGCCAATGCATAGCACGCTTGCTGTAATGTGCATACCAATAAAACCGTTTGCAAAACACAACACATACTACATTCTCTTTCGAAAAGTACGTAAGTAAAGAGAAGAGGTTTGTCTGGATCTGATTCAAGAAAAGCACATGCATAATATCTCTTTGCAGCTGACTAAAATATCAAAACAAACCTGCTCTTTCGAATCACTCTAAAATGGGTTTTTTAAACATTAAAAAATATAATGTAAGATGACTGTGAAATAGGCCAAATTTTTATTATAATTCACTATAAATATATTATTATAAGGCATAATATTTATGTTCTATTTTCATAAATTCGAAAGAGCAGGTTTGTTTTGATATTTTAGTCAGCTGCAAAGAGATTTTATGCATGTGCTTTTCTTGAATCAGATCCAGACAAACCTCTTCTCTTTACTTACGTACTTTTCGAAAGAGAATGGATGTCCTTTTCTCAAATTTCGAAGAATTTTTTTTTCACATTCGTGAATTACGAAAATAAAACATACATATTACAAACTCACTAGTCAGAATGTCATGATTGAAAATACAAATAACTTATACAACAATACTACATAGTAATATTCACTGGTTTGAAATTATAAAATAGTTTCTGTGATTCCCGCTTTTTTGAAACTGATGAATCATGTGTTGCCGAACAATGTTGTTTTTTATACGAATGTATCTAAATTAGAAACCTTCGAACTAGCTTGGTCGAATCGCTCACGCGCCTGCCGGTCGCTCATTGACGCGCGCTACACACGTTACAAATTTCTCTCTTCTTCCCTCCATCTCCTAAGCAGTTCCAATACCTAGCAAGTTACTAGCTAGTCGAAATGAAATTCTACTACGAGTAAACTAGCCATTCTTCAGTAGTTATCATGTCATATCGCGAGTGCATGTACCGTTAAAAGTTTCATATCTGCCAGTTTGGTTTGCGAATGTTTTGCGAATGTTTGCAAATGAATTCGAATGTTGCTTTTGGAATCATTTATGTATGCACATACGTATCATATAAAACACACTCCATTAGATTTTGAGCCACTGAAACCTCGGTCATGAATTGTAATTGCAGAGCCGAGTGCGTTAAACTGATCTTCCTTATTATATTATGTTAATGGTAGTATTACTGTTAGAATTGGGAAGTTGTGGCACAGAGATCAAAGCAGCCTCACCCGCACTGCTCTGCTCCTCCGCTATTCGCACGTTCTTTAACTGCCGAGAGCTCTCACTCGCCCTCTCCTCACCGATCGATCCATTTGATTTCAGGCCGGCTGCCCATTCTGGCTCGCACGAGAAAGAGAGAGCGCGCAGAGAGCGTGCGCAAGTGAGAGAATCAGACGGTAGAGAGAGAAGAGAGTGGCTGATCGAAAAGCGGGGCATGCTCGGCTGGAAGAAGAGAGAGCGCGCAGAGAGCGTACGCTCGTGAGAGAGCCAAGAGGCCGGGATGTGAGAGTGGCTGAGCGAGAGGCGGGGCATGAGCGTTCGACCAATCAGATTTCACAGACAGTGGGCCGAGCGACCAATGAGCGCAGAGTGCAGTGGGCGGGGCTTACGTGATGCACACCGTCGTCGTCGTCGTCGTAAACACGTTTAGTGGCAGAATGAGCGAAAAGTTGTTTTGGATATTTTGGAAGCCGCAACCGATATTTATTTCTTGTATCATACTCATAAGTCTTGTCAAATGATATTCTAACAAAAAAACACATACTATGGAGTATATCGTATTGGGATAGAGGAAATTGAGTATGCCTTGGGGGTGACGCGCTGCGCGCGTCAAAGTTTAAGACAAACGGGCGGCGCTGCGCGCCGCCCTCAATACTATATTTTACATACATCCTTATCGAATAGACACGTCATTTTCCCCGACGGCTTCTCTCCCTTTGCAAGGTTGTGACCCGAGTAGCATTCTCTCTTGTTTGTGTTTTTTTCTTCATTGATGATCTGCCTGGATTCGTATCTCTGCACATAGGCGCCCCATTGCGGTTGGCCGTTTTTCGGCTTTGCCGAATACACTGCAGTTCCGTGTAGGGTGCAAAGGTTGCACAGCAGCAATTGGCTGACTCGAGGCAGTATTTGGAACAGCTACGATCGGCCTTGGGAACGCACTCGGAGCGAATGAACTGGCCGACGACCTCCTTCGAACACACGTGCTGAACAGACAGGGTTAGGGGAGGAAGGAAAACCGAACACTCAACTGTTGTGAAGTCGCACTGTACGGTCCTGAATCGTTTGAGCTCCGACACCTTCAACGTCTTATCCTGAATGGAAGATCCAGTTTCTTCCTTAACTTTCCCATCTCACTCACGTATATATAGGGACCACAATGAGAATTTCAGAAGTTTGGATGTGGTATGGCAGTTTGTATAATAATGTAGATCGTTTCAAGCTGATTTCGAAAATATATAATATTCATAGGGTTCATCGTTCACATTGCGCTCTAATTCCGCGCGCGCGCGCGCACCCGAGCGCGCGCTCACACAGGGAAAGTGCGACAAAGGGCGGCTAGATCAAAGCACTCATGACGTCATTAATAGTTAAATTATGAATATACTCGTTTCTAAGAGTAGCACTACGCTTTGTTTGATTGTAATCAATCAGTACTCGATGAAATACGTCTCTTATGACACCATTTTTCACTACTCATTTTGGACAATGGCGGCTAGATCAAAGAAATATGACGTCATCATATCACTCTTTATCGATTTTCAATACTTTACGGGGCACGTTTTCCCATAAATCGAATACCGTTGGAATCAGCGCGGAAGGGCGAATCGTTCTACGCTAATTATAACGAGTAACGCGTCCAGTCAAAAAAATGTTACATGATTTCGACACAAACTCTACACCTCACGTTGCGGTCCCTACGTATATATCCTCGATGCAGACATCGGTCGCTATCTGATTAGCGTCCTCAAACGGCGTCGGTTTGTCCGGCTTCATATACGCCCTTTTCGTGTACTCATCCAGCTCCTGCGGCTGTAATAGTTCTATTGATTATCAATCGATATCTGACAAGAGATGAGAGAGGACTAGAGATTCACCGCCGTTGCTGCAGCCTCGACATAGTAGAGTGCAGTAGACGCAAGGAGAAGTAGGAGAAGAGAGAGGGGGATTGGACGCATCGCACCGCGCTGCGCAAACGAACAGTGCACGAATTACCACCCCGTAAACCCTTCGCCCTTTGTCATTTCACATCATCTCACCATAGACTATGCTAGTTGAAATCAGTCTGCAGATTACGTGGCCTTTGCCGTGATTTGGTGAACGTGGCTGAAGAGTGTCGAGACATGACACTGTTATATGAGATAAAAATTTTTTTCGTAGGATTCAAATAATCAGTGAAGACCCAGTGACCTATTTCTGACGTTGACTGAACCATATAGCAAGTTGAACGAAAGTTCTACGTGCATATGGTGATCAAAATCGATCATCAGACGGTCTTCTGAACGTGAAATTTCGAATACGCGCACGATTGTCGCGCTGACGGCCCCTCACCCCTTTTCTCTTCCCGTGCTATCTCGCGTGAGCAAGCACTCATTCGATGCCATCTCGCGCAGTGAGTGCCACAGGCAAAATGGGCTAACAAGGAAAGCGTCCCAGGGCCTCCGCTCGATATTGAACCAGATATGGCTCAATCGATAGCCAAGCGCCTCCTGATCAATGTTGTCTATGATCTTTTTTTTTGCGGAGCACGTTCAAGTATCGTAATCCTCGTCCAAAGTTTCAAAATTTGCATACAGAAAACCTTGATTTCTGAAAACCAAATTTTTTCAAATCATTTTTCACGAAAAGACCTTTCATATCCATTAAGAATACCCTTAGCTATCAGAAAGAACTTTTCGGTTCATGATTTGGTCTTCTAGGAGGCAAATTGTACCGAAAAACGCAAATCGCGCTCTAAAATGACTTTCTTAACATAGAAAAAATACGTGCATTTTTCTATATAAACTATGTCAAGACGTGCTCCGCAGCAAAAATTATCATAGACAACATTGATCAGTAGACCAAGAGCTTTTGAAATATGCCTTCATATTAAAAATCTGAGCGGAGGACCTGAGCTATGTACTTCCCTTCACGGCCCGGATAGTTGCACAGTCGATAGCGGCGGGCGCGCAGCCGTTCCGCGAACACGCGACGCGCGAAATTACCAGCAACCGCTAGAGCGCGATAATTTCTCGACTGAAATCGCTACGCGCCCATTCACTCGCGGCGCGGCCTGGGCGCGCGCCGCTCTCTCTGTGGGCGCGCTGTGCAACTATCCGAACCGTGCCCTTGTAAGAGCGGGATGAGAAAGAAATATATCCCTTATCTGGCAATTCAATTCGATTCAATTCGACATTTATCCGGTATCGCATTATGTGATCATAACTCAAACATGAATCACTTACAGAGTAGCGCCGGGAAGCAGAAGTATTCCATCTTGTCGCGTCGGTGCCCGCGGTCACGTTCTTCCATTCTTCCTCGAGGGTCCTTCTATTGGATGGGATCTTCTTCTTGAATTCATCACTCCATTGTAGGTGAGGGCGACCGGGTTTGCCCATATTTGGCGGCTTCCAATTAAAAACACGTCTCGTCCAGCCATCGTCGTTGCTAGTCATTATGCGGCTGGCGAACCTCCACTTCTTTGTCTTTGTTTCGCACAGCACGTCTCGTGAGACAGGTGTTGAACAGCGCGGCAACATACTCCAGCAGAGTCGGCGGCGCGCACAGTCCTCTTCATCAGCACCAGCACTCGACGAATCTCCTCGGCAGTGAACTCCGGCAGCGGGTCATCCACATCAAACTCTGTATCTGACGTTGTTGTCCAATTAACTAAGCGTAGAATTGACATAGATACCGCAAAGGGGCACTGGTCGGTAGCTCCAGGCTCGCTGCACTTGGAATCGCGGCAAGAACACACTAACGAGGAGTGTCGTTAGAGCCACACTCTCGGATCCGAACCAAATTGATAGGATGCCTTAGTTAGGACACCAGACATCGATTTCTGGTGTTACTTTTTCCTACGCGCCATATACGTTTCCAGTACGAAAACGTACAGGGCTGGGTTTTTGCTACCTCATTCCACCTCTGGCGGTCAAGGACCGAGCCGTTGTGGCTTAGTGGTTAGCGCACCAGTCTGTCAGACCAGAGGCTGGGGTTCGAGTCCGCGCACACAATTTTTGTTTTGCCAGCAGTTCCTGGACTTGGACTTTTTGACTTGGACTCGAGTTTTTTGTTGCGAAGTGCTTCGATCTGTTTGTAACTACAAATTTCTTCTTCTTCTTTTTTCAAAACATTTTTGTCCAATTTTGTTCAACTATATTGTGTTTCTTTACACTTAAGATATTGTTTTGGCTGAAACGTTTAGTTTGAAAACAGTTATAACAAAGCGTGAACATTTGTAATCTGTGTTTTTTTCCATCAACAAGAAACGCAAGTCCAGGAACTGCTGGCAAAACAAAGATCGTGTGCGCGGACTCGAACCCCAGCCTCTGGTCTGACAGACTGATGCGCTAACCACTAAGCCACAACGGCTCGGTCTTTGTCTGCCAGAGGTGGAATGAGGTAGCCAAAACTCAGCCCTGTACGTTTTCGTACTGGAAACGTATATGGCGCGTAGGAAAAAGTAACACCAGAAATCGATGTCTGGGGTCCCAACTAAGGTATCCTATCAATTTGGTACGAATCCGAGGGTGTGGCACCTACTACACTCCTCGTAAGTTAAATGCACCTTGGTAACAGTAACTGGAAGGTGCACCTCCTCTATTTGCAGGCCCGGTGCACTTTGAGTGTCGACAGCACCGCGCCCTCTCCTACACTGACCTCTCCCAACCCAGTGCCTACCGGGACTTCCAAGTGCTGGTGAGTGAGGGCTGTTCAAGGAGTGCAAGTAAACAAATCTAAATGCAAAATGCGGACTGAGCAGTGCTGGTGAGGGGTGGGGCTGTTTCAATGAAATTGTATTAATTGATCACAAAATGTGTGCTACGCATGCACGTTTGAATGCGTTTTGTTACGTTGTTAGTCATTGTCAAGTTTGTTGAAATGTTGAATAGTTCCTTTTTAACTATTTTTCAATTGAAGAACTCATTGTCATCGTAGTGGAATTGACATTGAACATTGAATATGTTTAATGATTTTGTGAAACATACCCTACACGTAATATGATCTCGTAGCAATGTTGCTTCATTACTTCATTTTTTTTATCTTGTTTCGTTGATTCGATAGTGAACTCGCAATCAAATCAGTGCGCCGAAAGAGTGGTATATATAAAGGCGCGGTCAGACTCGATTATGTATCAAAAAACCGCTTTATGATACAAAAAACACTGATACAAATATACAAAAAATACAAAATATGATACAATAAAACAAAAGATACAAAAAAAGGATCTTTTTGGGGATTTTTCTGAGAATCAAAGTTGAGTCTGACCTCTACTAGCCAGGTCCGCGTTGCGTGTCCACCATCTGCTCGCGGCGGCTGCTGTGCGCCCAGCGTGATTCGCTGATTCTGACTATATATATATATAAGTTTATTGCATGTATGTTTGATAGAGTATGCAAGAAATTGCGGATGGACACTGGCGAAATAAGTGATAATACGATTGTGTGACAAAGTTAAAAATTGACAAAGTTAAAAATAAACAAAGTTAAAAATAAGTCGAATATATATTGTCTCTCATTTGCAGTGCGGCCCTCACTCGTTCTTCGTCGACGCTCGGCGACTGGCAGACCTCGGCGGAGACCTGTTCACACAATGGGCCGACAAGGTGGTGAGTGGGGGGGAGTTACTGTAGGGGGTGAGAGTACTGTAGTTGGAGGAGAGAGAGAGAGAGAGAGAGATCAGATACCCGTCTCAGGAGTCGGGCGAGACGCGGGCGGTGTGTCACCTGGATCCGGAGCGGTTGAAGTGTCTCCTGCATACCACCGCGGCGTTCGGAGAGGTGCTCGTGCATAGGTGGGTGGTGGAGTCGCATACAAGAATCCCTCGATTCGCCGTTCCGCTGAGAGCCAGAAGAGAGAGAGAGAATGTGGGATTCGACAATTTTGAGGAGGTGCTCGTGCATAGGTGGGTCGGGGTTGGAGTGAGATGCTGTACGAAGAATGTCCACTGTGAGTCCGCTGAGACGAAACGCAGAGCGGAAGAGCCAAGAGCTAGGGATTTTGGGGATTAGGGATTTGACTTGTTGGGGGGGGGAGGGGGTTCTTGTGCATAGGTGGAAGTCGGATGCTGTCCGAAAAATTCCTCGTTCCGCCAAGAACTGGAAACTTGGGGAGGTACTCGTGCAAAGATGAGTGACGGCACGAGCACCCTTTGATGCAGCGTCCAGCGTTCAGTGTAATTGGAGATATTCGAACGTGGATAATGTTGTGATGATCATAACTAGAACTGTAGTGAAGTTGAGAGCAATATTTATAGGATACATACGTTTCACGAGCGACTTGAATCAGTAGTGTTTTAGGTTTCAATAATTCTGCGTGCGTCTTGATTTATAACTTAGCTTTCTGAGTATATGTTTCTCAACACTAGCCATATCCAAGCTTCTCATAATTTTTTTAACAATCAGATATCTATAGTTTTATGCTCGCAATAAGTTGCGCGCGGTGGGTTAGATGAGAGGCAGACGGAGAGTCTGCTCGCGGAGATAGCGCTCAAAACAAGAGAGGCAGACGGTTATGGCACCGCATTTCGAACTGCAAGCGAGGTAGATCGAAAACTATGGCACTGGCGCGGAGTATATATTAGAGAGGGCGCGCAGCGCCCTCTCTTTTGGCTTAGGATAGGGCTCGCGCCAGAATTTTCAAGTAGCGATATCTAAAGGTCTTCTTAGCAAAAATGTGACGTCACCGAATTCATGCTAGCTTGATTCGCACCGTTCCGTAGGCCAGATCATTGGTCGGTGTCATCTTTGTATCTTTTCTCCGAAAGAAGTTATGAGCGATCTCTCGCACCCATGAGGCGTGAGGCCAGCGTGTGTGTGTGTGGGTGTCGTTTCCAGTCACTCTTTGCTGCTAGCTCTATCCCGGTGGGCGGGGCGGAGCGCGAGAGAGAGCACGAGAGAGCACGCTGTTTGCAGAGAGCGCAGAGAAAAGCAGACATGCACTTACGCTGCGTTGATCGAAAAGACAGAGAAAAGTGTCGTTTCAAAGCGTTTCTATAGAATACAATGAAAAAGTTGAACATACGCAAACAAATCGCAACAGTTCTGAGTATATACTAATTAACGACAGAGCTTGGCAATCAGTAAGATAAGAAATTTCTATGAAATTCAACAAAAGCACATATATTATCTTGTTAAAAAGTACTTGCGTAAAGAGTCAGTTTGTCTTGACCCAATTCAACAAAAGCGCATGCATAAAAAGTTTACAAATACTAATACAAACCTGCCCATAGCCCATAGCGGACTGTTGAAGTAACAGATGAGATATAAGAATAGATAAACAGAAGATGGAGAACGATGGAAGAGAGAGAGAGAGAGAGAGAGAGAGAGAGAGAAAGAGAGAGAGAGAGGGAGAGAGAGAGGTAGAGAGAGAGGGACCAAGACAGAGAGAGACAGAGATACATAGAAACAGAGAAAGAGACAGAGATGCAGGTTTGTATTAGTATTTGTAAACTTTTTATGCATGCGCTTTTGTTGAATTGGGTCAAGACAAACTGACTCTTTACGCAAGTATTTTTTTAACAAGATAATTGAGTTAAGAGTTACTGTCCGAAGATGGGAACTGGTCATGTTATCTTCAGGCGCAACTTTGGCCGCGTGGCGGGTCTGGGCGAGGAGTTGAAGATGGGCGTGCTCATTCGAGCAGTCGAGGACCATCTCATCACACTCGACACACTCCATCCCGTCAGTCGGATTTTTTCTTCTTCTTTTTTCTTTCCGCAGTTGGAATACGGTGGATTGTTCGTTGATCTATTCCGATTTGTGAATCCTTGTATAAGCAGGGGATTCGATACTCTCAAGCTCACTCTATATCCGATAAGCACAGTTGTTTTATAGTTTCGTTCTTGTTTTGCACGGGTAATGGTGTCGCTGTGGTCTGAAGTTAGCACGTATTTAATGATTGCAACATTGTTGATCCCAGCAGTAGTAAATAATTAAAAAAATATTGCAAATAACAAAAAAATCACCCTTCAGATGCGGAAGCTGGAGCTGGGTGTGGAGATGCGGCTGGCGCGTCTGTTCGAGAGGGGCAGGCGGGAGATGGGGGCACCCGGGGAGAGCTTCGATAAGGTACGGGGGGGGGGGAAGAGGGAGGGAGAGAGAGGAGGGAGGGAGGGGAGAGAGAAGGGAAATTGGGAGAGGTTCAGTTCTATTCTCGCAATAGGTCGCGCTCTGTGGGGTTGTTGGGGTAGATCAATGTAAGAGACAGCTCGCAGCAATTTGATTGCAAAATAGAAAGCGAGCTGAAGTTGATTGTGATGGTAAGGTGTGGACGCATGAAAGTGTTAGGTTATTTCGTTTTGGAGCAGCTAATGGTTGGATTCTGAGGATGTTTTATGCGTAAGGGGAGCGCTACGGGGTCCCTCTCGTTTATGACTCTTATTCTCAACGATAAATATGGGATTAGGGAATTTGTATTCAGTACTAACGACGGCGATATTCTCGACTCATTTCCTGAACTGAGCGTGGGAGAGTTGCATACGATAGCAAACGGAATCGGGCGATAGTCAATATTTACCGATTTGAGTACGCATTGTTATTGGGCTTTGGTGATGAAAAAAAAAAGATTTATGAACTTTGGAGACTGGGAAGGATATCGTTTTGTGAGATGTAGATTCACTGTAAACTGATGAAAAAAGATGATCAGCTGGTTCACTGCTAGATAAAGGTTCATCCCGAATCCCTATGTTTTTTTCATGACATAACCGTGCTAGTTTATTATTAGCCATCACTCACGTAATGTAACAAGATGATGAAAAATACAATAACATAGAACTCAAAAATAACATATATTTGGAAAATTATTCTTTGTTTACAGCTGCAAGCTTTTCTGCGCGACAACGACAGTACCTTGAACGATGTGCACAGGTATATGCATTCTATTTTTTTGTGTTTCGAATTGTACCTACTTGGCTTGGCACATTTCGTTATCAATCAATCAATCAATCAATCGTTTATCCGGAATCGTTATATCTGAATATGACAACACAATCATGATGATATGAAGCATACAGTAGTGCCTAAGATGCTTAGATACATAGGCTAACGCCGGGGAAAGACAGGTAGGCTGACGAGGTTAGTGGTGGAAAGACGATCCTCGATCGATAATCATTCTTGGACCATTAGAGTACTATTCTTGACGTGTAGAGCTCCGAGTTTTCCTTTGCTTCCATGTTATCCAGAATGTTTATACTCGCATGTCCCATTCACTTGTTGTTTAGTCGTCGCATTTGTTGCTGGTTTATTATTAGACCGGAGACACGCTTTCCACTGCACTATGACTAACTCCTATAGAAATTGAGAAGAAATTGAGAAGAAGAAAAAAGAGAGTTACTAGCTCTTCAATTGTTGTGTTCGTCACGAACGGGTACGGTAACTAAGAGTGCTGCTTTTTCAAACCTGTTTATTCCGGCATTTGAAAAAACAAAAATAAATAAATAGTAAATAGGTTAGGCTGTTGCAGTTTGCGGATTCCAATTCACATTTAAGAAAGTTGAATGAATGTTGATTCTATCCCACAATAGCTATCTAGGTACAACATTTTTACATGTTACTCTTTTTTCTTTCAGGCGACTCGCCGGTACTCTCAACATAACTCCTTCGAGTATTATCTACTTGTAGAGATCGAAGGAGAGGGAGGAAGAAGAGGAAGGATTGGAGAGAGATACTTCTAGGTTTTTGATATGTGCAAAGTGTTTTGTAGGCACTGTATGGAATCGATCCCGGTTGATAGTGTGTTGTTTCGGGTTATTTTTTGATCATTGTGGTCTCTTTCTACATGATAAATGGATTTTCTTCTTTGTTTTGTATGTAACCCATTCGCCCATGTAATTCTAGCGTTACTATTTACAACATACTCCATGAATATTCCTGACCATATATGTAGTGCAGTGAGAGAATCCTGCGTATCCTGGGTATAATGAGCTGCACCTTGGCAAAAAAAAGCAAGGGCGGATTCCCACTATTTTTGTAATATTCTATATATGTTCTTGTTCATGCCCTCTTCAAAGTGACTTGATTTCAGTCGCACTTACATGTTCTCTATTGTGAACATTCTTCATGATTCACCATTTTCTCTCATCGCACGGCATTGGCTTTGTTTTGCCGCTTGTTTTGTTGCCAAATTTAGCGCTGCGTTCAGAATGAACGTATTGAACCGCGGTGTTTTGTGTAGTTGTTATAGTTTTGTGTTGCAACTCATTTGAATATGTGATTTCGAATAGGTTTTGACATGTGACATCAGCCCTAATTATAAATGTCCTGTGACTTGCCCTTTTGTGGGCGTATCTCTCTTCCTTTGTAATGTCACATTATAATATAAACTTTTATATTGAAAAGGCTAAGGTGAGCGCGTCCTTTTCACATTTGGCCGCGATTTGCCCTGTATTAGCGTTCATATTCTTTTCGATCTGAAATGCGACAAATATGTCACAGTAATCTACGACCTATATTGTTCATGACTCTCACAAATATTAAGAACATTATAAATATTATTCATTACTTTTGCACTATTTTAATACAACAAACCTGCAATAGTCCCTCGAAAATTATCTAACAAAGAAAAATTCTTCTTTTTTTAATACATTGTATCTCACAATTTCCGCTTGCTTTTATCTTCTTTTTTTCTTCGAAAAACTATCATTTCGATACGCAAAGATTGAAATATGCAAAAAACGCATAGTGAAAATCTGATACAAATTGCAAATTGCCTGGAAAAATTAAAGGGAGTGTACACTCTGAATTACAACCAGCGCGGCAGCGCTGGTTGGTTTGTGTTAACCCTAGTCGCGCGCTAGAATCGGCAAAAGGCGATTGAACGAAAGGTTCCTTAGAATCTTTACGAGAACAATGTGATGCTGATAAATGTTATCAGAATGTCAGAAAATGGTTAAGTTTCGATTTTGGTAACGCTAGCTGTTGTAGGAAGCGAGATACGCGCGCGCGCCCCCTGAGGGGCAGGCAATCCCCCGTGTACGGAACGTTTTCTCGGGGGGGGGGGGGGGTGGCGCGCACCGGCTGCCCCCAGCAGACAGGAGGTGCACTATCCGCACTGCCTGTGGTTTGCACTGATATCGTTTAGATCGCGGGCTCTGCCGTGCGCACAGTAGTGTTGTGGTTAGCGATTGCGCCCGTTGAGACACATGGCTCGAGTTCGGTTCCGGCTGGCGGCGAACCTTTTGTAATATATGATTTTACATAGAAATGACATTGGAATTGTAAATTTTCCCATCAGCATTACCTAAACTCTTTTTTGCAAGTTTTATACAATTTTGGACTCAACAAGGTGAGTGAACTGTTGGATTTCTTTAAAAAAAATGTTTTGTAGTTCATGTTAATGTAGAAAGATTTATATGAAATCCAATAAAAGTACATTCATTATCTTTTAAAAGGACTTCCGTAAGAGAAGAGTTTGTGTTACTCAATGTAATGCAACAAAAGCTCATGCATTTTATCAATCGAAATAGTACACAAACCTGCTCCAATAGTTCAACAAGTTATATATAATCGATCGGATACCGAAATTTCCCGACATACAACATTTGCTCGCATTAGTTTTTATTGCAGAAAGAGCAGGTTTGTTTACTATTTCGATTGATAAAATGCATGAGCTTTTGTTGCATTACATTGAGTAACACAAACTCTTCTCTTACGGAAGTCCTTTTAAAAGATAATTTCGAAGTTGAGTTAACACTAGGATGTGAAAATATGATGAAAATGATGCACTTTTGCCAATACAACTATGTGTCGGAGATACCTTTAAGTCTGCGAAAAGTTATGTCAAACATTGAAAATTGGCACCAATTGGCACCAATTTCTGCATTTTGACACATTTTGCGCTCAATTTTTATCGACTTGCCGGCATTTTCAACAAATAGTTATACTGGCAAAACTCCATAGTTTTCATCATTCTTTCACATACCGGTACTAACTCAACTTCGAAATTCAGAGTGTACACTCCCTTTAATTGTATATTATGGATATTTTATTTTTATAAAAAAACACGTACACGGTATACTGACTGCTATTGACAGGCAATGTGACAGGTAGGTAGCACCGAAATTAGAACAAAATCAATAAAATATTTTTTATCTTCCCGGCGCTACTCTGTGAATAATTGTTCCGAGTTATGATCACAAAATTCAAATTCGGATAAATGTGGAACTTGAATTGAATTGTCAGCTTTGTAAATGCTGCACTTTCTCACATTTTCAAGTGTCTCGGGTGATTCAGCATTTTTGTCGCGTGACATTCAATTATTCTGCGTGTAGCTTCCCGCTAATGCATGGCGTTTTGTTCATATTCGACACTTTTCAAAACACTGTTAAAAACCGGATTAGAAAAGTGTGTACTCGTGCTCATAACTTTCTATTTTCGTCTTTTTCTGTCTGGCAAATGTTTGGCCAGGGTTACTGGATACTGGATACGGACACGAGTATCACAATCATCCCGTCAATGTGAACGTGGTTGGGCCAACAGCGTACCTTCTCTCTCTCTCTCTCTCTCTCTTCTCTCTCTCTCGGTCTCTGTCTCGCTCTTGCTCTTTTTTTTCTTACTGAACGGACGACACCCCGTCATTTTTGGAATCCTCTCAGTAAATCCCATAAGGAAATGGTATTGTGTTTTGTGTTATCGGTTTTTCGTGTTTTTTCGTGCACATATTGCGGGATTACTCACGTTTTTGGTCGTGTAACTCATTTTACGCTAAAGATCTCAGCTCCAATATATCAACCAAAACAGTAGCTATAGTATGAGAATCATTAATCTTTCTCTCATAAGACAATAACTGTTATCTTTACATATGTATTACCTCATTTATCAGTGTAATGTTATTTGGTGGTCTATACCCACATTGCATTAATCCAATGTGACTGATTTCCGACCGGGAGAAGGAGACATATGGAGACAAACAGAGAGAGAAAGAGAGAGAGAGAGAGAAGAGAGCCAGTGAGAACAATGAACCAATGGATTCATTGTCACATTAGAAACCCGACTGTTTTTCGCTGTCTCTATTTCTCATACTCATACATCCCGTACACCGTACACTCAGTGGCGTCATTATCCCTGCCGCCGCCGCCGCCGCCGCTACTCTTCTCTCTCTCTCTCTCTCTCTCCCCTGTGTCCGTTCCCCTCTCTTCCCTCTCTATCTTTCCCTCTCCTCTTCTCTTCTCTCTCTCTCTCTCTCTCTCTCTCTCTCTCTCTCTCTCTCTCTCTCTCTCTCTCTCTGCTTCTCTCCCCCCTTTCCGAATACCTACAGATGATTATGCAGGAATGCAGGACCTTTCGATGTCATACTCACATATCTCCTTCATTATTCGTACCCTGTACATTGCTGCACATATCTATTTTCAACGTTTCTGCACTCTGCACGATTATGTTGCGTAGAACGCTCTTATTATCCTGGCAACCTCATAATAAGTTGTAGTTTTTGCCGTCTACTTTGGACAATGCGCTTGGGTTTGTTATTTTCTATTTTCAACTTGCTCCAGCGTAGGCGTATTTTCATTTTTTTCTTCATTATCATACTTCCTGCTTCATACATGTTTCTAACTTCAAAGCAAAAACAAACTGAATGAAACACCGTAATTAGTTGACACTGGCTACAACTTGTTTCTATTTTGAAATACTCACGCACACCCACACTCGCATTCTCACGTTTTCGGAGTGCTCTTTCAGAAAGACAAAGGTCTTGGGTATTCGGGGAAGGCCCTAGGATGAGGCATGAGGGGGAGGGAGCGCGTCTGGAATACCAAACATCGAACGACCGTGCTAGCTTTGCTGTTTCAGTTAGCATTGTGCATAATGGATAGTGAAGTAAAAGAAGTGGAAAAAGACAGCAGAAATATCGCTGTTCCGAGATAAACATGCCCTTTTGTAGCGTATTTTGCTTCCATTATCAAGTTCACAGTCAACACGTGTTTTCGTTGTATGATTGGTCATTTCAGCGACCATTAAAAGAGCATTCCACTCTGAACATTGCTTAGAAAATTCCACTCTGAACATTGCTTAGAAAATTCCACTCTGAACAGTGATATAAGGTTAAAATACGATAATCTTTCGGAAATATAAAAAAAAAACTAAAATAAACGAAACATCTGAAAACTCGTTGCAAATGTTTTACTTTGTAGTAAGAAATACTGTTCTCGAGTGGAGGCTTGATCTCTCTCACGTTTTTCTCATTACACTTTTATAACTACACTTTTAAAATTTCGCGTTTTTTACTTGCGCTGTTCTTTATTTTTAACAAATAGTTTATTCATGAAAGTGGTTGTTTTTGGACCTTCAAACACATGCCCGAAATTCAGAGATGTATGATGTTTCTTCAATAATACACAATGTTATCATCAAATCTATATCTAATTGTATTATTGTAAAATACTTCACAACTCCCACAACAAGTCTTCAAGTGTTGCCTTTTATGACTTCATAAAAAGGATTCACTATTGTTTTGTTTTGATTACAATGTAGACGTAGAGGATAGACATAAGTGAGTAGCAGACTTGTTATCATTGTTTAGGTAGAACATAGTAAACACGCTTACGAATGCTAGTGCACAATTCATGACGTATTTTATAGAAGTTTCAGTTGGCTTATGCAAGTCTGACCGTATATTTTGCTATATTTTGTTTTATTTTATATTTTATAGCTTTATCTTTTTTTTATTTATCTTTTACACAACTTTCAGCTATATTCTGTTCGCACGCACTTTAGTGGGCTAATCACGCCTTCGGTTGCTGCACTTTGTAGCTGTTCACAATTTCTTTTGCACTCGGATTGTTGAAGAAGTTGAAGAAGTGTTCACGTTCTCTTAGGAGATTATTTTGTAGGACTAGCCAAGGCAAGTGTGTGTTTTTTTAACTTTGTTGTTTTTATATTTACTTTGTTCCATATTATCTCTCTCTCTCTCTCTATCTCTATCGCTCTCTTTCTGTTTATGTTGTTGTTGTTGATGTCCAATGATGCAGCTTTGTCATGTTACCAGAGTTTTTTGCTCGTCGCAAATCCGACTCATAGGAAAACGCCTCGAAAATGCGATGCAAACATATGGTTCTCGAAGATGCTGGTACGAAATACTAACTTTTTTCTATACACATTACCGTAATTAAAGCCAGGAGAATCACAGTTCTTCTCTCTTTCTCGAAATCATTTTTCATTCTCGTTCTGCGAATGTGTCACATTTTGGGCTTCTTTTATCAGATTGCATTATTTATGATATAGCTTTTTCCCCTGGTTTTCCGGGTTACTTTTATTATACGCGAGACTTCCTCATTTGATTAGACTTGATGGAATAGCTGCGTACGTTCTTCTCCTTCTCTCTCTCTCTCTCTCTCTCTCTCTCACATCCTTCCTTTCTAGTACAGGCTATTGTATATAATTTAGCTATAGTAGCCTGTATGTCCTTTGTACTAGTACACACTTGTTTATGAGTATATGTACTTGCATCAGTTGCAGTCATGTGAAGGACATTGCAGATAGAAAATTACGAACTTTTCCCAGT
>CAWZYM010000178.1:0-44027 GCA_963966185.1 Rhabditoides inermis
GGGCGCAACGACAGTCAATGACTGTATCATTCTGGCGGGAGGAACGACGGCAGTCGCTGGCGTGGAACAGCGGAGCGATCGAGTGCTGGTCAGTTGCCTCTTCCTTCTACTCACCTCTTCCTCTCCCACCCACTCCTTCTAGGTACTCATCGATGACGAGTGGCGGTTCGGACCGCCTCTTCCCTTCCCTCGCTCTGGATGCAGGCTCACCTCTTTCGACAACGATGTACGTGTTCTAATGTAGTGTAGGGGAGCGGTGGGATCACCATACTGTTTTAGATTGTTATCGTCTCCGGCGGGGTGCGGGACGACGGAGTCCCGATCAGGAACGTCGATCTGTGGCTGCATCCCTGCAATGTCTAGAGGCGAGGAAGATGGGATGGAAAGTGCCCGTTTTTGTCTCGTTTACGAATCCCTCTCCATTCACTTGTGTGTCTCCTTTCTCCATTTGGCCCTCATTCAGTTTTGAATGACATTCCTGTGATTTGCATTAACCCTGCTTGTATAATATTATGCAGTGAGTTCGATATGTCTTGCTCGATATGTTTCATGATTATCCTTACGTTTTCATGTCGTTTTGTCTGCGTGATTTCCTTGTTTTTTATGGTTGACTTGAATGTAGAAGATACATTTTTATATTTTCTCATGTCGTTGAGCTGTTACTTTAATAGGTCAAATCATTCTCTTCCGTATACACAAACAATATAAAGAATCATGTCCTACCGATGTGCGGACTTCAAGGCAAGGCTACAACATAAATACAACACTTGCGCTCGACAAGTCAGCACACCGGAGAGACAACCGGGGTGGTGGTTATGGAGGAACAGAAAAATATGAAACTAATATATACATAGATTAAAAAAATGTCGAGAAAGCTACACATTGAGTGTTCTGGAAATGAACATGGAATGAACAAACAATCATCTATTTCCCTCTCTTTCGGTATCCTTCTCTCTCTCTATCTCTCTCTCTCTCTCTCTCTCTCTCTCTCTATCTCTCTCTCTATCTCTCTTCATCTATCTATCTCTCTCTCTATCTCTCTTTATCTATCTCTCTATCTATCTCTCTCTCTCTGTCTTTCTCTATTTCCCGTTCACTCACCGAGACGCTAGCCTGAAACACAGACTTCCAGTCGATTCTTGGTTTGCCGCCTTTGGCAATCTTTTTTTTGTGTGAGAGGACAGAGCGATCCATCGATTCGGACAGCTCTCCCTCTCTTTCTCCCCATCCACCATCCACCCATCCTTTATGTGTCTTGCCTGTGCCCATTAATATTGTGTTTTACATCATTCAAAGCGAAATTTTTTACCTGTGTCCGTGCATGCTATAACAGTCTGATTTTCTCCAAGTAATCGAGTGTTTGCCACTTTTTCGGCGTGATTAGCGCAGTCTTTCTCCGCATCCGCCCGTTTTCTATACGCTTTCTCGCTTGCACTGTGATATTTCCTCATCTATCGACACGTGATCGTTATCTGTCAGGTAGTGATCGACAACAATGTTCTGCGTCAACGTCTTCGTCGCCAAGGAGGTGAGTGTCATCTACTCCCAGCTCTTGACTACTAAATGAGATGTGAACCATTCTCTTGCAGCTGCCTGACGCGCTCGCTGCCGCCTTGTCCGTCGCTGCTCGCTATGGCAGTGTGTGGCTGCTGTACGCATGCGAGCCGGCCGCGCACTCTCATCTCACTTGCGTGGTCGTCCAGTTCCGACATTCGGCGAGTGAGTCTCTCCCTCCTCTCTCCCTCCCCACTCCCTTCACTCAGGCGCCGACCGTGCCCTCGGTCAGATGTACACTGTTCCCGGGGTGCCATGGGGGGAGCACCGAGTCATCTCCCCGTCCCACCGCCGCTCAGTGTCGGTGAGTTCTTTCTAGCCACGGCGCGAGTGCGCACTTATCGATCGATTGGCGGCAGACTGGTTGCAAGAGAGAAGGGGGGGGGGGGCGGGGCGAGTGAGCATGCGTTTGCGAGCGTTAGACAATGTGAGGAGAGGTGACTCGGGGACTCGGGGGACAAGGGCTGACGTGCGAGTTGCAGGTAGCCAGCGGGGCCGTTCCGGCGCACATCGTGGCTCGGCCACCTCTCCCTCTTGGAGGCTTCCATTCCCTGCACTGGCCGCACCACCCCCCACTCATCATCAATGTCATTCAGAACTTCTCTCCGCAACATCTTCAGCCGGCGCAAGAACACAGGGAGCAGGAGGAGGAGGAGCAGAGACGGCGAGAGCGGGAGAGGGACAGGGATAGGGAGCTGGAGGAGTTGTGGGAGAGGGAGCGGGAGGAGCGAGAGGAGCGGGAAAAAAAGGAGCAGGCGGAGCAGGAGAGGAGAGAGCAGGAGGAGCAAGAGGAGCGGCAGAGGAGAGAGCAGGCGGAGCAGGAGAGGAGGGAGCAGGAGGAGCAAGAGGAGCTGCAGAGGAGAGAGCAGGCGGAGCAGGAGAGGAGAGAGCAGGAGGAGCAAGAGGAGCGGCAGAGGAGAGAGCAGGCGGAGCAGGAGAGGAGGGAGCAGGAGGAGCAGGAGGAGCTGCAGAGGAGAGAGCAGGCGGAGCAGGAGAGGAGGGAGCAGGAGGAGCAAGAGGAGCTGCAGAGGAGAGAGCAGGCGGAGCAGGAGAGGAGGGAGCAGGAGGAGCAAGAGGAGCTGCAGAGGAGAGAGCAGGCGGAGCAGGAGAGGAGGGAGCAGGAGGAGCAGGAGGAGCTGCAGAGGAGAGAGCAGGCGGAGCAGGAGAGGAGGGAGCAGGAGGAGCAAGAGGAGCTGCAGAGGAGAGAGCAGGCGGAGCAGGAGAGGAGGGAGCAGGAGGAGCAAGAGGAGCTGCAGAGGAGAGAGCAGGCGGAGCAGGAGAGGAGGGAGCAGGAGGAGCAGGAGGAGCTGCAGAGGAGAGAGCAGGCGGAGCAGGAGAGGAGGGAGCAGGAGGAGCAAGAGGAGCGGCAGAGGAGAGAGCAGGCGGAGCAGGAGAGGAGGGAGCAGGAGGAGCAGGAGGAGCTGCAGAGGAGAGAGCAGGCGGAGCAGGAGAGGAGGGAGCAGGAGGAGCAAGAGGAGCGGCAGAGGAGAGAGCAGGCGGAGCAGGAGAGGAGGGAGCAGGAGGAGCAGGAGGAGCTGCAGAGGAGAGAGCAGGCGGAGCAGGAGAGGAGGGAGCAGGAGGAGCAAGAGGAGCGGCAGAGGAGAGAGCAGGCGGAGCAGGAGAGGAGGGAGCAGGAGGAGCAAGAGGAGCTGCAGAGGAGAGAGCAGGCGGAGCAGGAGAGGAGGGAGCAGGAGGAGCAAGAGGAGCTGCAGAGGAGAGAGCAGGCGGAGCAGGAGAGGAGGGAGCAGGAGGAGCAAGAGGAGCTGCAGAGGAGAGAGCAGGCGGAGCAGGAGAGGAGGGAGCAGGAGGAGCAAGAGGAGCTGCAGAGGAGAGAGCAGGCGGAGCAGGAGAGGAGGGAGCAGGAGGAGCAAGAGGAGCTGCAGAGGAGAGAGCAGGCGGAGCAGGAGAGGAGGGAGCAGGAGGAGCAAGAGGAGCTGCAGAGGAGAGAGCAGGCGGAGCAGGAGAGGAGGGAGCAGGAGGAGCAAGAGGAGCTGCAGAGGAGCAAGAGGAGCTGCAGAGGAGAGAGCAGGCGGAGCAGGAGAGGAGGGAGCAGGAGGAGCAAGAGGAGCTGCAGAGGAGAGAGCAGGCGGAGCAGGAGAGGAGGGAGCAGGAGGAGCAGGAGGAGCTGCAGAGGAGAGAGCAGGCGGAGCAGGAGAGGAGGGAGCAGGAGGAGCAAGAGGAGCTGCAGAGGAGAGAGCAGGCGGAGCAGGAGAGGAGGGAGCAGGAGAAGAGGCTGACCGCTTTCACGAAGAACGCGCGCGAGCTGCTCAACAGCAAGCAGGTATATGAGTGAGTGAGAGGGAGAGTGTGAAGGAAGGCCACTCATCATTCCCTTTTAGTTGTGCGCCGCTCAGGTGGTCCGGCTGCTCGCGGAGACAAACGACTCGCTGTCGCTGGAGAAGTGCGACTACGAGACCCTCAAGGTACACTTCACTGTTTATACTTTTGAATCCAATTGATAAATCATTAAAGCAATAATTGCTATATTGATTGATTGTTTAATCACGTTCGCCCCGCCCACCTCAATCACAATGCAGCTGCACGCGAATCTTTGGGTGAGGTCGTCTCGGGTGGCGACGAGAGACGAGAGGGCTGCCCTTCGGCGTCTGCTGCCTTCCCCCGACCATCTCAAGGCAGCTAGAAAGGCACGTTGTGAAATCTTCTATGATTGATTGTGTCCGAAAAAGGACAAGTGATTGAGAGAAGCGACATTACCTTGAATGCTTGCAGCGATGCGCTGAGATGGGAAACGGGGCGGCCTCGCCGCACCGACAGAAGACCGACGCTGCCGCGCCCGCTCGACGCAAGAAGAAGTAGAACTAGAGGAGCAGATATTAAAAAATAATTATACACTTTCTCGTAGACGTTCGCGTCTTTTTGAGTTAGTGTTTGTTTGTAAGTGTAATAAAAAAAATATCACAGCATTGACTTGGGCTATCGTATAGAAGGTTAGCAAATGTTGATCCGCTCTGTGTCTCTCCTCACCTAGCCCTGCATTCTCCTGCTTGGAGCAGCGCTCGCCTCTGCCTGCAGTCGTAATCTGGTCGCAGCCACCGCCACGGGAGAAGAGGCCGTGCAGTCGCCACAATCTCCTGCGTTAAGATTGTGTTGATGACGTTTCGGAAGATAGTAGTATTGAGTGAAGTACTGGCAACGAGGGCGACTAGGCAAATGAGAAGCGATGCTAGATGATCTCTCTTCCTCTCTCTCTCTCTCTCTCTCTCTCTCTCTCTCTCACTTTGTTGATATTAATTGTTTGCAACAGTCATTTCAATCATCATTTACGCTCTCTGTCTCCATCAGACTCTGTTTCTCACTCGTTCTCCCCTCTCTCTCTCTTCTAAGGCACTGCGAGATGAGGAGAATGTTCATTCTCTCTCTTTCTCTCCTCTTTTCCCTATCCTCGTTACATCTCTCGCACCGCTCGCGCATGATTCTCATGCTTCGAGCAGCGCTCGCCCCGCCAGTACCCTGCAGTCGTCGCCAGGTTCACGCGAAATGAGGCCGTTCAGCCGCGACAACCGTCTTTAATCAAGAACAAGTCGATTATAACTTTTTGGGTGGTCGCGTGCAAGTTTTAACAATAAAAAAACAATCGTAAAACATGAAATTTCAAACTGGCGCGAGATTTTCCGCATGGTTCGTGTATGTACAGGCACCATTTATGTCACGAAAGCGGAGCATGACGAAACTTTGAAACATTTTCTTTAATTTTGATAGTTTTGGTGTTGATTTGTTGTCTTTTGGTGTTGATTTGTTGTCTTCACAGCCTTGTTAATGAGTTTTTTTTTGAATTTTCTTCGAATTTCTTCTTTGCTTCTTCTTCTTCTTCTTCTTCTTCTTCTTCTTCTTCTTCTTCTTCTTCTTCTTCTTCTTCTGCTTCTTCTTCTTCTTCTTATTCTTCTTCTTATTCTTCTTATGCGTGTGTGTTGTTGTTTTTTTTAAATAAAAAAAAATCTGAAATGAAAAAAACAATTCTCGATTCGAAGTTATTGCATTGCATTGCCGCAGCCACTGTCATTTCTTCCGTGCATTTGTTATTTGTCTTCTAGCGCGCGTACGTGCATTTGCGTGGTTTGCTTGATGATTGTCATCACTCACGCTCTTTGCAGTGCGCTTCCCTGTTGACGGATTTGAGAGCAGCGACAAGAGCAAGACGATGCCACCAGTCCCGACCTACCACAACCAGAACTCGCCAAGAAGCCCTAAAAAGACTGTGCAGGTGTGTGATAAGAAGATGATTATCGATTGATTGATGTGGACGTGCATATTTGCAGGTGCCACCTCCCGTGTAAGTCGGACGAGCGCACGGTGCAGTTTGGAAAGTTGAGTGCCAGCAACCCGAACACTCTGAAGCTGGACCGCTTCGACGGCTACAAGTGGAGCGCGCAGAAGAGCGAGACGAAGACGCATAGGACTACGTCGGTCATGTCGACCACTACGTCCACTTACGCCAGCCCGCAGCAGCAGTTTGCCACCAAGTACATCAGCTCGAGCAACGCACTCTGCCCCAGCCTGCGAAGAAGATGCTACAGCAGCCATCGCAGCAGAAGAGGGAGTGGGAGGGTAGTCCCCAGAAGACTACCAAGATCGAGCGGAGGGATCCCGTCGGTGTGGTTTCCCAGAATGCGCGCAAGCCTGTCGAGCTCGAGATTCAGATTATTTCGGTGAGTTGAGCTCTTTGTAGTCTGTTCACCATTTTGATTTCTGTTTTAGAATCATCCCCATACGCTGTTTCAGCCGCCGAAACATTCACAGCCTCCCCGCTATGTGTCACAGGCGCTGAAGGTGATCTCTGTGCCGCAGATGATCGATCTCGACACCTTCTCGGACAAGGATAGGCAGTGGGCGCACTTTGGAACAAACGTGAGCGAGACGGTCAGTCGATCAACGGGATCGACAATATGCATCCTATATGTTCAGCACCCTGAGATCTCGCTGGACAAGCTGAAGGTGTCGAAGGAGAATGCGGCCGTGTTCCGCGAGCGCGCTCTGGCCGAGAGCCGCTTGTCGCCTGTCCGCATCGCTGCAGTCACTGCCACCATGGACGAACATCCCCGCGTGTCACGCAGGGAGATAGACATCAGTCGTGGCAGTGGAAAGAGCGGCCTCGAGAACAGGTAAGCGAATGTCGTATGTTGTGTTTTGATGGCTGTGGCGAGATTCTAATTTAACTGTTGCAGCTTCCGCTCTGGCCATTCGATGTCGGGCGTGCAGCCGCAGTCTCCCTCTCTGCATAGGAAGTGGCAGGTGGCCTCAGGATACGGCAAGGACAAGACGGAGGTGGATATGGTGAATGCGACTGCCAGGGAGCAGAAGAAGTGGCTGTGAAGCACCATCAGGTACAAGGATGAGATTCATACACATTGAATCAAGTTTGTTTTAGCGAAGAGTCGAGCGTATATTCTCATGATCCTTATGGCAGTAAGAAAAAGATGAAGAAAGTGATTTCCGAACTGCGCATTATATTGAATGGAGAGAACCCGTTTATGGATGAGAATGTGGAATTGTATGAACTTTATTCGTGAGTAGCAGTTTGTCATTTCCTAACAATTATTGATTTGTTTAGGAAAGCGATACCGCAGCGCGGCCCCTTCCGCGACTTGGCTGCTCGCTTTGAGGAGATGCAGAACCGCCTGGATAGCGAACAGGTGCGCAACAATGGAATGGATTTTGTTATTTTATGCTTACAATGTGGGTTTAGATAAATGAGCGCTCTTATATGAGCCGTCCTTTCGGCTATGACTATGAGCAGCCGTGCACTCGCGGAAGGAGCGCTCCTCGCAGCAGGGTTGGAGACGACGAGTCTGCCATCATGGAGAGGGAGTTGTCGCGAGAGGAACGAGAGCAAGGGTAAGTGATTCTGTGCAGACTGACTGTTGGAATTTGGTATTTGGAACCCGTGACTATTATTTAGACGACAGCTTCCTGGATCGCTCTCGTCGCCTGCCCCAGTTCGAGGATGATGTGGCGGAGGCGCAGAGGCGCTCGCGTGCGCGTCTCGAATTTGACCACGGTCTGCTGGGATGGACTTCGACCACCGCTGCCATGCCATCTCGCACCACCTACGGACAGTACCCGCAGAGGGTGTCTGTGTCGGAGAAGGAAACCGACAAGAGCGTCTCCGACATGGTGGACGCTTGGCCGCACGGGTGAGTCTACTTTTAAAGGGCTTATCTATTATCCCTGTTTTAGAGTGGAAACTGTGTCGCATCCTATCCTCAATGATCCTCGTCGTGTGCAGTATGGCCAGATGAAGCCTGCGAACCAGGTGTCGGCGATGCACCCGGCGCCCCGTCTCAACGCGGAGAGGAGTCGGACCAGACCACCAACCATCCCGCAGAGACTGGGGTGCTCAGTCAACAGCCGGTGACGGTGAACCGCTCGCGTCCAGTCTCGAGGGCCAACTCGAAGGAGCGCGTGTTTGAGGAGAGGAACAAGCATGTCGACAAGAATGGAAATCGGTGAGTCACTGTGTTTTGTATGACGAGGGCTCTGATCAGACTGTTGGTTGTTGGTGTTGTGAGATTCGCGTCATAGTCGTGTTTAGCTGACGGCGAACGCTGATTATGGCATTTTTGTCAAGTCGCAGGCCCAATATGGACAGTCTCGCTCTCGCGCCAGTCCCAGTCGCCGCAGTGCCAGCCAAACGGACTCGGAGCCAAGGTGTGTTAAGAAAGATATTACAGTTTTCTGGTGTGGTGTTCAATGATACGATTTTTAGAACGGCGATTAGACGACGAACACAGAGGATGATCTGGTGGCTAAGAACGCTCGCGTTCGCCGTGTGAAGGACCGCGGAGACGCCAGTGATGCATTCATGCAGCCACAGCCGCGGAAACCGGTGGCTGGTGGTTCGGCTGGAGACTGGACTATCCAGATGGAGAGGTGCGTGAATGAACAGTGACTTGGTATTGTATCTACTATTTTAGGTTCCTTCGTCACCAACACGACGAGCAAGACAAGTTTGACGACAAGTTCACTGGAGAGTCGACATGAGTTGGGCGGTGCAGATATCTGTTGTTCAAATGCGTGTTTGAGAATGAGGACAGCATGTCTGCTCGTCGCTCGACTCTGCGCAGTGGCTACGGCGGTCAGGACAATGCTATGCTGGAAGAGGAGGAGGTTGTGCCGGAGATGGACGACGACCTGGCTGGATACGCGATGGTCGGAGACAAGCCGGAGCCGCGGCGCCTGCCGATGCGCGCACTCTCACTGCCGACAGCAGGCGATCCACTGCCAGCAGGCAGCAGGAAGAGCGGACAGGAGACGCACACTGGTGTGGAGCCGCGCCCAAGCTCGCCTATTCGGTGAGTAGTTTGGGTTTAGATTCATTTTTATTGATTTCTTGTCTAGGATAAGGAAACTGTGGCTAGTGATGCGGATATTGATTGTACTGTGATCGGAATGACAGAGGAAAAGACGGAAGAAGAATGGCCTATTATTGAGAAAACGAATGAGGGAATGAGAATAAGAACTATCCAGCGTTCAAGTTCAAAGCTTTCAGTGGTTCTAGAAGAGTTCGCGCTTTGAAAAATAAGAATGAGGTTTGACAAGATGTCGGTTTTCGGTATCACAACTAGCTTTGTTTGAGATGAGCGGGTACCGTGAGATGCAGTCGCGTCGCCAGCAGGCGATGGGCACTCCGAGCCGCGAGAAGCTGGTGAGCGGAGGAATAGGAGAGGCGGTGGTGCGCGAGTCGCCGGTGCAGAAGCCGCGTCAACATCCGCCCGCGTCCCCCGCCAACTCGCCTCCCAACGCGCACTCGCCCGTGTCTGTGGCATGCCGCTCACCAGCTACCACGGACGGGAGGACGGGCCGACTGTGGTCACCAAGCACAAAACGGCCACTCTCCAGTCGCAGGCTCACGGAGGACAGCGTGTGCCGAGGGGCGCTTCCCAGGCCGTCGCCACCATCACTCCGCAGGTGAGTGGGGAGCGGGTTGGATTGTCGGGATTATTTGATGATGATGTTCAGGGTACTGCTGAGCGTGAAGGCCCGCCGCGTGCACCCGAGTGGGACGAGGACGATTCGTTTGTGTCGACCATCACCACTGCGAGCGACGTGCTGGCGCGACAGGATGCTGAGACAAAGAGGCATCTGATCAAGCTGGCCCACCAGCTGGGCATCAACGAGGAGTAGATACACATGACGACGAAGGTGCTGTCGCTGGAAAAACAAGGAAAAAAAAACATGACCGTCTTCCTCAAGCGCAACTTTTGTGTGCGCCTGCGCACCGTTGTGCAGCGTGAGTCATTTGTCGATTGTTACGTTGGTTTCATCGTTGTATTTGCAGAGACGATGGACGATGCGTACTCGTATGTGATTGTGCTCAAGTGTGGCGTGGAAGTGGAGGCGACTGCGCCGGTGATTCTGATGGACAGCCGGCACACGCGTGTCCTTCAGCTGCACTTCGCCGAGCACGTCCGCTTGGCAACGTGCCTGTCAACTTTGCCGTGCCCCTGGAGATATACGCGATGAATCTGCGCGACCCCAAGCAGCCCGAACCCAGCTGCGGAAGAAACATAGCCGCTCCCGCCAGGAACATCCTTACACCCAGTGAGTAGACGGATGGGAAAGTGAGTGTGGTTGGATGCTGACTCTATGTATTTCAGGCAGCCTGGCGCATCACAGCGCGGAGAGGACTGCTCTCCAGGAGGCGATGACTGGAGGAGAGTTCGTCAAGTGTGGATCTGTTACGCTGAACCGCGACACGACTGGCAAGCAGAAGTTCTACATGGACAACGCCGAGTACCCGCTGGAGGGCACGATCGAGGTCACGAGCCGCTGCACCACCATCCCTCCCGCTGTCGAGCTAGACTTTAGGGGATTCCTGGTGAGAAGAAGGGAGTGGAGGAGGGGATCTAATGGCCACTGTTTCAGACCATGTACCAGGTTGTGGGTGGATTCGGTTCCTGGGTGCGCTTCTGGTCGGTGCTGCGCCGCGGTCTGGTGCATTTCTGGAGGTGAGTCTAGGGACACTTCTAAATTTATATTCTTCAATGACCCCGTTTAGGTGCCCGGATGATGAGCTGCTGGAGAAGGCGCCAGTTGCGGTGATGGATCTGAGCAAGTATGTGGACAACATGGTAAACCACGCCCCACAGGAGGTGTGCTCGCGGCCGCACTCGCCACAATTTATTTATTTATTGATATAGATTTGTTTGAGTTTTTAATTCGATAATAAAAGGTGATTTGGGAAGAATGACTCTGGGTTCCGTCCATTTCTCTTTTTTTTGCGTGGCTTGTGTGATTCAGCGTCGGTTCTCTCCTCTCTCTCGCTCTTTTACTTTTACCCTTCAAGGGTCGTCTGGCGTCTAGCGTGCAAAATTGGCGGAAGCCGAAAGAAGGGTGGGAGAATCGAGTCAAAATTGACCCGGTCGCGGAAGGACACATATAAAAAAAGAATTGGAAGACGATGTTCGTTGTTCACTTCAAAGATTTTTTTGTTAATGAGACATTGAGTCACGAGTTTGTTTCACTTTTTTTTATTAGATGATCGCATAATGGTGAAGCGAATTCAACGAAATCCAGTCATTCTCTCCGTTTTCAATTAAAAGTTCAGAATGAGACGTCAAATCAATGGTAGAGAATGAATCTTTTTCTTATATTACTGCCACGATTAACCATATTTTATCTTGAGTTTCTAACATGAAGGGAGTTAAAAAAATGTAGTTTTTTTAGTGTTAGTGTCACTTGGTGCATTGTGCAACTTCGTACAAGCTGGTGCGTTTTACTGCATACCGGATTGCGAAATTTTTGGCCTAAAATCGATGTTTTTGTCTTGTGATTTCACTTTTTATTGTTTTGTAGGCTTGTTTTTCTTAAGTTTTTGTTTTTATTACAGATGAAATGAGTGATCGTACGAATGCAACTCTCCAAGCTCGTGTCGACCTCATTGGCGAGCGAGACGTCGCCCAGTCGACCGACGATTCCGGAGATGAGGACTTTGGTGAGTGTGTGTGTTTTTGCAGATATACAATTATGTAATTGCATTACTACTTATTGTTCGCTTCAGCCTTCGGCTTCGGCGGAGCTGGCGTGCCCGTCCAGGAGAGCAAGAATAGCGACGATGCAGTAGAGGTCGGTGGTTTTGCATATTTACATGATAGGGATTGTTATAGCATCTGTGCGCACACCAGGGTTGTGGGGAGAGGCGCAAATCAAAAAGCAACTGAAGTCTGCAGAATATCTGTATTACTAATCGCTTCAGAAGGCTCGCGTGCCTCGTGTTTCCGTTCTGGCGGCAATTGAGAAGGAGGTGGCTGCTTCCGTCGACTTCTCCCGCTTCGCGCTCATCCCCCACTCAGCCTTCGACCCGCGCGACGAGTCCCTCGAGGAGCAACATGACATGTAAGCTAACTATTTTATGATTTACTCCATTCATATGTGATTTCTGTTTTAAAATATTGTATTATGTTATTATTTTATTATCATTGTAGGATGGACAGTCAGCCTGCAGCAGCACAAGCTCAGGCTCTCCCATCGCCTGTGAAGAAATCAGTTGCTGGTATGTTGTTTCTGTACGTATTGCTCATTGTTGTTCTGCTTCAGACTGCGTGGACGCTATCATGTCCACTGTAACCGAGTCACCGGCGAAGGCCGTGCATGGTTAGTATCCTATCACCTCTTATCAGTGTCTTATCAAATCAGCATTGTCTACCGTATAACTTGTGGTATTTAGAGTGCGTATCGTCTCTGCTGGATGATCTGAATGTGGATGCGTCGCATGATGCCGTCGGTCCTCTGCCCACTACGCCTTCTCCCGAACTCGCCCTGCCCCAGGGACCGCCTCCCAAGATCGACATGGGTCCGCAGTGGACCAGCATGTTCGAGGCGCACGAGAAGCAGTGGCTCGCCTTCCTCGAGGTATATGCGTGCTCTGCGATATGATAATCTTGATGAATATGTCTCAAGTCACTGGTTTACACAGAATCATGAATATATTGTATTGTGAGATGTTAAAGCTCACCACGAGCGTTGGAAATCTTTATCCGAGGCAATACCTCAATTTTGGGTTATTAATTCAAATCATGAATATCCTATATCCTTTTCCAGAACAACGACAGCTGGCGAGCCGAGTTGAACGCGACGCCCTACGCTCGTCTGGTCATTGCGGAGAATCGCGCGATGGACAAGGTATTTTCAACTTACTGCTTACTCTCGTCGCGACCATATTATTATTCTTGATACATATTATACTTATATAATTACTCTCGTCGCGACCATGTTATTATTATTGCTATCATAATAAATTTAATCAGGTGCACGAGTTTGACGACGAGAGAAAGACGGATGGTGAGGAAGAGTACGCGGAGCAGCTCAAGAGGGCCGTCGCCATCACTGGTCAGTCTCACTTTCTTATTCGAGTGGACGAAGCGTTATAGTGGGCCCGCAAATGAGTTCCACTCTTTTCACGAGAGACATTAGGGTGGTGAGACAACGATCAGTACCCATTTTATGATGGTTTCATTTTGACAAAACTTTGCGTAGGTACCCAAGTTTATTTCTTCTTTCCCCGCACTGTGCGGTCGGTTCGACTAAATGATCCTGCCCGAGTACCCTTGAGCAAGGCGATGCAGAAGCTCACGAGGATGCAGTACTACTGGCTCGAGGAGATACGTGCGACTACGTGGGAGCAAAGGAACACCCGGAGCCTCTCCACCGTCTACCATGGTACTCTAATGGATTGGGCTGATTATCGATCAAGTATCGATTGAGTATCGATCAAGAATCGTCGTCCACCACTAACCTATATTGCTAAACTGTATTCCCCCGGCGTTAGCCTACCAAGATCTTGGCCCTACTGCATGCTTCCATTCATATTGTTGTGATTGCAATGTCATGTACAGCTATAACGATTCCGGATAAATCTCTGAAATCTCTGAAATCTGTACCCAAGTTCGAACCCGCGGACAGCTGCTTGCTAAGCGAGGGCGTTACCAATACGCCACTTGGTCATGTGAGAGAATCTGCGAAATAGAGATATGAACGGCACCGAAAATCTGCTGTGCAATTCGTTCAGTATACTGTATGTTCAAAACCCACGATAATGTTTTCACCGAAAAATCCTGAGCTAATTCCCTACTTATTATACTGCGTAGTCTAATTTTTAGTTTGTTTAAGCGACAAGGATACGTGGGAGTAATGCATATCGGAAATACCAGTACCGTAGTGTTTGGGTGCGTGAATACCGTAGGATCGATGATGTTGATGTCTCCAGGTCTGACCCCGCAGTCGACTCGCGAGGCGCGCCTAAAGGAGCTGTTCGACTACTTTGCCGGCATGACTGCTGTGAGTGTGAGTACTTCTTGGAATCTTGGAGTACCTGCGTTAGCCTACCGGTAACCTTGATCGCTGATTCACCCGGCGTGGTGCAACACATTTATTTGCAGGATTATGTGTCGAGCCGAGACTGGGAGTTTGACATCGAGTGCGCCATGTACGGTTTGCACGTGACGGAGCAGCGCGAGAGGAAGATGGACGTGGATAGCGATGATGACGAGAGCGTGGCTGGACTCGATGTGAAGGACCAGCACGACACTGTCAAGTGGGCGGGAAGGCAGTGGAAGGGTGAGCTGAAAATACATAGTATTCAGTCAGACGACACTGACTCGGCTTTCCATATATGGATATATCTGTGACTGTGAATATTGAGACATGATGCCGGCGGAGGCTGCGGGAGCTTGTCCGAGTGTCGGTGGGGGCGACGCGTCGAGCCGTTCGATCAACGCGTCCGCGCAGTCGGCGAGTGGCGAGAAGGAGAACCACGCAGTCAAGATCGAGAAGGCGCTTGATCTGGTACGTCATCTTTATCTTTATCTGCCTGAACATAGAGATATAGCAACGCTGATCCTATAGTACCTAGGCTCTCTGTAGCAACCATCTATCATGTTGAAGGTGTAGATAGTATGAGCGTAAAGCGTGTGTAGATGATGCGATGATGCACTGATTCAGCTCGATGACCTGGTTCTGCACCATCCCATCGTGGAGCTGGAGTCGGACGACGACGTGGACCTGTTCGAGGTGCAGCCGGCGAAGAAGCAGGCCTTCACTGAGAAGACGTCTTCGATGTCCGGCAGTGTCGACATGATGCAGAAGATGGGCCACCGCGAGATCCAGCACGCGCCTCCTGCCAAGGTCGGATTGCGTTGTTGTTGTTGTTGTTGTGGTCGTTGTTAGTCACCTTAAATGTATTCGTGAAATCCGAAATCCATGACAATGATAATTATAAGTGGTATTGATTTTTTTGGAGACAATGTGAAACATAATTGCAGCGCAATCGCGTGGACGACGCGTTGCTGAACGAGGCGACGGGACTGATGGTGGTGACGCTGTCGGACTCGGACTCGGACATGGACCTGCAGCAGCCCAAGGCGGACAAGCACGGTGAGTGGGGTGACATGTGGACGAGAAGTTGTTCACCATAGTTTAGAGCTGCTCCCCGCTCACGTGTTTGATGGGAAGAAGGAGACGACAGAGGATTGGAGGCTTCGGGCGGCGGAGAGGGAGCGGGAGATGCGCGAGGCGGCGGAGGCTGCCAAGCAGGAGGTGGAGAGGAAGAAGGCGGCCGTGGAGCTGGCCAGGCAGAAGAAGGACAGGGAGGCGCGGGAGAGGGCCGAGGAGGAGCAGATGCTGGCAGCCCAGCACGCCCATGCCACCATACCCCATCTCATGGCGCTGCTGAGTAAGAAGAAGAAGGACGCGTCGGCTGCGTCTGCGTCTCTGCCCCGGCCTGTGACTGTGCCCGCGCCCGCAGTGACAGGCAAGGACGATACGCGCAAGAGGCACGCGCGAGATATTGGCTATGGGTGAGTGTGGTTCTAGGGGGTAGATTAGAGGAAGACAGACAGCTCGCGGCAATAGCGCGCACAACAAGAGAACAGAGTCCTCTGGCAAAGGCTAGATTCCACTTTGACTATTCGCGCTTTTTTCAGCTTTAATTCAATAAAGCGCAATCGATTCATATCTTAGAACGTTGCGTTATTGCGCTTAACTGCGCGGCAAAGCTGCACTATAAACAGGCCTTATGTTGAATATGTTTTTCAAGCTGGCCGAGCAAGCGCGTGCGTCGCAAGTTCGACCGCAGGACGGGTCACCGTTACTCGAACACGGAGCCGGTAAAGTGGTGAGGCAATCGGATTGTTTATAGTAGCTGTTAGTCTGTCAGTTTCTTCGAAACTTCCTTCGCAACTGTCTCCAAAAGGCGTTTTGAAGAGCTAGAGACTGACTTCACTTTTGATCAAATTATAAACTGTACATAATTGGTTGAGGTCTCTGCCGACCAACTGTTCCACTCGATTCACAGCCGACGTTGTGCACGCTTCCGGATACGACCGCCGTCTCTTCAACTCTGTCAACAGGTGTCTATATATTTTTTCTTGTTCAATTGCGGTCCGTATCTTGAACACACTCATGAGTATCCTCAAACACTCGGAAATGCCTGTCGGAATGCCAAATGCTTTGCTATATTTTCAAACCACCTTGGAATCGCTCCCGGAAAAAAACGGAATGCGCGTAAAATTGAAAATTGAAACTTGAACACATCTAAACTTTGCCGTTTCAGGAACTACCACACGGATCCGCTGGTACACAAGCGATCTGGTGAGAAGTGCATATGGCAGGAGGGCGTGACAGACAGGGTGCTGCGGCAGATGAAGTACCCCTTCAGCCGGGTCGCTGGAATATCCTGGCCCGTCTTCCAGCCGACGGATGCCATCTTCAATATGAACGACGGATCTGTGTAGTGAGTGGGGTTGTTGCGTTAATCACATATCGGCCTTGTAGATTTATTTGTGAAAAGTTATTGTATTTTGATATTCTTTCTCGTGGCAGTAGTGGTTTATGCACACAATTTAGAGTGGTAAAGTTCCCGCCTATTCTCCAGTGCAGCGCAGTTTGGAATGTATCGAAGCTATCACTGATCGATGTTCTGGCCGTAGACATGATTCACATCTCATAGAAAATATGCCACACCCTATGGAACGTGCTTGCGCACAAAATGTGCTCTTAAAGAATTAGAGAGGACTTTATGCTCTTTTAAAGGATAAGTGAAATGCGCTCGAAAAAAGGTGTGATTGCAGCAACTTGTCGCATAAGAATGCGAACGCGGCTCGACTGCACGACGACTTCCAATGGGAGGCTGCAGACGTGCGGAATCAGATGGTCTCCCTCACCCAGCACAGCTACCGTATCCGACAGGAGGTGGGTGGAGGAGAGGGGGGGGGAGGGGGGAGGGGGAGAGGAAGAGAGAGAGAGAGGGGAGGAATCAGATGGTCTCCCTCACCCAGCACAGCTACCGTATCCGACAGGAGGTGGGTGGAGGAGAGGGGGGGGGAGGGGGAGAGGAAGAGAGAGAGAGAGGGGAGGAATCAGATGGTCTCCCTCACCCAGCACAGCTACCGTATCCGACAGGAGGTGGGTGGAGGAAAGGGGGGGGGGAGGGGGGAGGGGGAGAGGAAGAGAGAGAGAGGGGAGGAATCAGATGGTCTCCCTCACCCAGCACAGCTACCGTATCCGACAGGAGGTGGGTGGAGGAAAGGGGGGGGGAGGGGGGAGGGGGAGAGGAAGAGAGAGAGAGGGGAGGAATCAGATGGTCTCCCTCACCCAGCACAGCTACCGTATCCGACAGGAGGTGGGTGGAGGAAAGGGGGGGGAGGGGGGAGGGGGAGAGGAAGAGAGAGAGAGGGGAGGAATCAGATGGTCTCCCTCACCCAGCACAGCTACCGTATCCGACAGGAGGTGGGTGGAGGAGAGGGGAGGGGGGAGGGGGAGAGGAAGAGAGAGAGAGGGGAGGAATCAGATGGTCTCCCTCACCCAGCACAGCTACCGTATCCGACAGGAGGTGGGTGGAGGAGAGGGGGGGGGAGGGGGAGAGGAAGAGAGAGAGAGGGGAGGAATCAGATGGTCTCCCTCACCCAGCACAGCTACCGTATCCGACAGGAGGTGGGTGGAGGAGAGGGAGGGGAGAGGAAGAGAGAGAGAGGGGAGGAATCAGATGGTCTCCCTCACCCAGCACAGCTACCGTATCCGACAGGAGGTGGGTGGAGGAGAGGGGGGGGGGAGGGGGAGAGGAAGAGAGAGAGAGGGGAGGAATCAGATGGTCTCCCTCACCCAGCACAGCTACCGTATCCGACAGGAGGTGGGTGGAGGAGGGGGGGGAGGGGGGAGGGGGAGAGGAAGAGAGAGAGAGAGGGGAGGAATCAGATGGTCTCCCTCACCCAGCACAGCTACCGTATCCGACAGGAGGTGGGTGGAGGAGAGGGGGGGGGAGGAGGGAGAGAACAGAGAAAGGGAGGGGGTGTAAGAAGCGGAGAGTGAGGGAGCGAGAGAGAGAGAGAGAAAGTATATTGTGAGCGGGGGGGGGGGGTGAGAGGAGAGGGTAGAGTAGAGAGAGAGAGAGAGAGAGAGAGAGAGAGAGAGAGAGAGAGAAAAGAGTACCCGTGTGTGTTTGCAGCTGATGACTGACCCGGTCGACATGAAGCTGTCGCACGCTGCCCGGTTCAGGTGGGAGACTTTTGATAGGAGTACTGTATGTAGGATTGTAGGTATACTGTATGTGTGTAGGTATACTGTATGTGTGTAGGTATACTGTAGTAGCGTGTGTAAGTAGATATACCGTGTCCCGTTCCAGCCAGGCGTACCAGAGCTCGTCGCGTGCCCGTCCGCCCCCGCGATTCGCCGGCCGCACCGGATACATGAAGTTCCACCGCAACGAGTCAGTAGGGGGGGTTGACTTTCTAAAATTCAAGATGAGAAAGTGATATTTCTTTTTTACTACGACTACGACGCACCCGGACCGAACATAAATTTTATTTTTAATACGAGACGTACGGACATGAATGAGTGACTCGAATAATGACACGAAACCGTCGAATGTTTACCAGACACCATTTGAGACACCAATAACGATTATAAGCCTGTTTGCGAACTTGTATGCAGTGACACGGAAGAGGGACACGTCATCTGTATACTTGTGACTTGTGTGCAGTGACACGAAGGAGATGGCTCGCCAGCGGCAGACGGAGCTGGACCTGCTGGAGAAGGGACGCCAGAGCGACTACCGCCGTCTGAAGAAGGAGCAGGAGAGGGAGCGAGAGAGGGAGAGAGACCGGCGAGGTGAGCGGCATGACAAGTCTCGTAGAGGCGAGGGCACACTCGAAACCGGCTCTGAGAGTGCGCGGCCTCTCTGAGATGAGGGTCTTTTGCCCAGCACTAGTTCTGATCTCTACTTGGCCAGAAAGTCTTTCTTTGAAAAAAGACACGGCGCCTGGCTGAGTGCCAACTCGCAGATTCTGACCATAATAAAGTGTTATCTAATTCCTCATTTTAAAGGATACGAGCCGCGTAAGAAGACGATCAGAGATTGCGTGGATGAGGGGAGGATGGACAAGTTCTCGAGCCGCAACTGGGACGCCAAGACGGAGGTGGGTGATGGGAGAGGGAGAGAGGGAAGGGGGGGAGAGGGAGAGAGAGAGAGTGATTGCCTGTGTTGCAGTGCCCGCTGGAGTGGCGCATCGTCAAGGACGCCATGATTGCATCCAATGACCGGCGCGAGTACCTCTGCCAGTTTGTCAACTACGCCAACACGGCCTTCACCGTGCGAAGGGTGAGCGTCCGTCTGTCTCCTCAGTCCCGACAATGTCTCGAGTAACAGGCGGTCTCTTGGAAACGCCTCTGAAACACGACCAAACAGTGTGTGTCGGTGGCGTTTTGAAGAAACTGCCTATACCTTGTAATTACAGTAATGTTTATCTGCGTGACATAACATTCAACATACAGGAGTAGAATGTGGTTGTTGATCATATAGTCTACCTTCGACCCCTCCGCAGAGTATCTCTTGAATCGGGGGATCCCTTCACCTTTACTTGTTGAACATGTGCGCGTTGCAGGACCAGCAGCACGCCGCGTTGTCTTCGGAGCGTGGCCGTCGCGAGTTCGACCGTCACTGGGAGCGGACGGCATTCCGCGCGGCGCAACTCGTCGCATTCGGACGCCCCTTCCCGAACAACAAGCAGGCACACGACAGGAAGCTGCTCGACGCGTGAGTGTGTTACACCTACTCGTGCATGTGTTGTGAAAAACCGTGTAAATTGTTGAGTGACAATCATGCGAATTACGGTAATGGTTACGCAGAGTAAGCGTCGAGCAAGTCTCAATAGGTTCTGTGAGTTGTGTGGTGTTGCAGGAAGAGCGGCTACCTGTGTGTGGAGCAGTGTCGTCTGCTGGCTGAGCGCCGCGAGCTGCTCGAACAGGCGGTGCGCACCGGGCGGCCGCTCAGCAACGCCGACCTGTGCAGCATGTGCACCCTGAGGGAGTTTGAGCACACCCACTGGACCCTCATCTACGACACGCTCGCCATGCAGTTTAGGAAGTTCCGTGAGTTTGGGGGCAGGGGCAGAGCTGGGTTCGTTGTTACTAATAGTTATAGTTTGAGCTCTTCAGTTGGGGGAGGGGTGGGAATAGCACAGTTGTGGTTTGCAAGTGTTCGCATTCGATTTGCGAGGCTTTCGTTTCTCCAAGAGCAGAGATGCAGAGTGCACTGGCCATTGCCTGTCTAGAGACAGAGAGGGAGCGAATGGGGGGAGGCGGGTGTAGTGGTTCGCACGTCTTAGAAAGGGTTAAAGGAATACACCACTTTAAACTTTTCACATAAACTACGACTGTCACATGACAATATATCAAAATACAACAACTTTTCATTAATAAATCATATGTTAAAAATGAACGCAACATTTAGAAAACGAGCAGCGAAGTTATAATTTCATTGCACGAAATTTAGAGTGGTGTGTTTCTTTAACAGTTGAAAGTTGTGTACGCTTGAAACAACGAGTCCAGTCAACCTGTGACCGACGAGTGTGGTGTGATTGCAGCGTGCCTGTCGGTGGTGGTCTCGTCGGCGGGGAATGTGGGGCAGAACCAGCAGCGGCTGATGGACGCCATCCACGCGGCCTTTGTCGACTTTGTCAAGCCCTACACTGTCAGGCCGCTCTACTTCAAGACGTGAGTGAAGAGGGAGGGAGAGAGAGGGAGGAGGAGGGAGAGAGGGAGGGAGGGAGAGAGGGGGACAGGCATGGTGTGTTGCAGGTTCGAGAGACTGGCGCAGGGCCATCTGAAGATGAAGAAGAAGGAGGCGAAGGAGAGGAAGAAGGTGAGGGCGCAGCGTCTGCGGAGGAGCGGCGAGCGTGGAGGCGGAGGAGGCTACGGAGGAGGAGGAGGGCCTTCTGCCGGCCGACGCAGGGGCTTCTACGACGACGGCTGGCGTCTCGGGGGATTCGGCGGAGGCGGAGGATACCCTGGAGGAAGGGACTATGCATATGCCTACCGTCGCTAGACACCCATCTCATTCCACAATCAGCATATTCCCATCACTTTATGTCTACTACTCTGCTTTAAGGTTATCGTAATGTGTTTTCGTTTTCGCGTAGTGTTATATATGTATACGTTGTTTTCTTCGAAGTTTACGGTCCCAGTGTTCTCACGCGTATGTCATGGTCCATGGTCTTGCTTTCATTGCATTTTCCCTCCCGTGTGCTGTATCCAAGTGTATTGCCTAGCTATTACTGCCGGTCTTGTTGATTTACTGAAGGTTATATCGTTGTTGTTTATTGAAAGTTTACGTAATAAAGTCCTCCGAGGAAGGATGCTATGTTTTGTTTGGAGAATGAGACGGCGGATGTTAGCGTTTGAAAAGATTAGCCCCGTGCGCTGGAGTATCGCAAATGCACATTCCGATTCCCTAAATGTTCCCGGTTCTCTCTCTCTCTCTCTCTCTCTCTCTCTCTCTCTCTCTCTTTCTCTCGGTGTGACGTCACGGCAAATCTTCCGATCGCCCCACTCGCTGCTTCCGCTGGTTTCTGATTTGCATATCTTTGTTGTCACTCCCGATCACGTGGCGCCAATCAAACGCGCGCATTCCAGCCAATCAGCGGCCGAGCCTTTGATCGCACGCCCCGCCCCCTTTCGGGAAACGGTGATCGCTAGTGACATAGGAGAAGTGGCATATACCTGGTTATCAGAGAATGTTTGGGGAGAGAGAGAGAGAGAGAATCAGGTGGTGAGACAAATCCTTATTTTATATTGCAGTGTCAAGAGTTAGTGGGATCATCGTTTAAGCGATTTTTTACGTTTAAGCGACACAACTGTCATTGACCAAAATCATTGGTATATATCTGTTCTGGAAACAATTGTAATCGAACGAGAAAGAAGGGGATATCTCACCGGTGTACAGACTTCAAGGCAAGGCTGCACAATAGATGGAGCACTCGCACTCGACAAGTCAGCACACCGGAGAGACAACCAAGATCAGAGAGGGATGGGGCAGACACGAAAAGAGAAAAAAAAACATGATACCTGGGATTCTGGGGATTCTGGTAATATGCAGCAATACACAGCTTCACCCATAATTTCCTGAAAAGCGACAGAAAAGCGACAATACAACTAGTGAGACCTTATTGATTCTTCTTAAAAGAAACTATATTTGTTTCACGGGATTGAACATGTACTTATAATAACACTGTCTTTTCCACCTAAACTTCGTATACAACGATACTGCAACAACAAGCTTGCTTATGTACTCACAACCAGTCAGTTCAATACCCACCGTATGCGTTGGACGTGCTCTCGGCTAGCCAGCATCCTGCATGCGAGTGCGAGACGAGATCCGTGCTCCGTGCTGAACGGCTCCCCAGCGTCGTCCTCGTCCTGCACCTCCACGCAGACACCCACAAGCCCACCATCTGCAAGAAACATCACATACAAACAATACAACTATACAACAAAAAATCGTAATGAGTAGTATTACTCATAGCGGAGTTATGTTGATCATCGAATAGTAATAATTGTACCACGTTGCGGCAATAGTCATCAAATGACCTGTTTGAAAGGCGCGACGCTGCACGCTGACCGTTCGACAAGTCGAATGCCGAGGTTGGCAGCAAGGGAAGGCACGCAGGCAGGGGGCAGAGGCAGGGCAAGCGGTACGCACCGTTCCGGAACACCTCAAGGAAACAAGGTGGACGTTATGTGGTGAACTAAAAGTTCAGCACATAACATGTGCTGAAGTGGTGAACTTTCCAGTCCCAAATGTGGTTCGAGATCGATCTCAGCCAAGGCTTCAATACAGCTCCCCTCTTCTTCTGACATTCCTAAATGTTCACATTTTCAGGAGCCCGCTACAAGGTTCAAGCCAAGCCACCACAGCCTTCAAGCCAATCAAGGTATGGGGAGTGAATTTCTTTTTCTATACCTCGTTATTCTAGTTATTCTAGTTATTCTATACCTCGTGTACTGCCTTGAATATGTTCCGCGCAAGATGCCACATGTCGAACCAGTGCGTGATGTGCGCGTATTTCTCCCTCATGAGCTTGCGCACTTGTACGCAACGATCAGATGTAAAGCTGTCTGGCTTTAGACCCTGTTCCATCAGGATGTTCATGCATCGCTCAAACCCAACTGCTTCCATCGCCACGGAGCTCCCTTCTAAATATAACAGAAAATAGCTTATGCCAGCGCCTTTCAAATCGCACCTGTTTCTGTGGTATCGACCACACACTGTGCGATGATCAGCCCAGTCGATGTCTCAACCATCGTATACCTCCCGAAACGAGCACACTTGCCCCTGGTGTCGAATTGCATATCGCCGCCGATGTGAAGCTCCTTATCCTGTAATTTGTATTGTGTTTCAGGTCAGGAGGTCAGGGAGCGTGGCTCGCGACTCTTTGCTGTGATGGAGCGCACCGCTGCCCTCTGGTACGTACCTTGACTATGCTCTTAATGTACTCCATCACCTCCTCGTGTTGAAGTTGGTGAATGTGGCGGATAGCGGGGAAGACATAGAACTTCTGATTCTTGTAGTAGGAACGCTTCTGCATGATGGGCATCTGCATGCAGTAAGCGAAATCCGAGAGACGCTGAATAAACGATTTTGGCTTTGTTGCTTTGATATATGTAATAACACACCTTGTGCCCCATTCCCGTGATTTCGGACGCTGTGCACGCATCCAGGTTCACTTGAGATAGCTTCTCTTTCTTGCTGTTCGCCTGCGTGTACACGGTGACACTGTTGTCCCACGTAAATGTCTTATCGCAGACGCCGCAAGTGGACTTTACCTACACAAGAAATTGTACATTTGATTTCACACATAGTTATTCGTACCCGCACAGCACAAGCATCGGTTGTCACAACGTTTTCTTGATCTCCCTTGTTGTTGCAGAATCGACAGTGGTCGAACAGGGCGAGGAGCTGGTCGGTCGCCACAAAGAAGTAGCGGTGGGGCATGGACGTGTTCTCGACAGGCAGCGGATCGTCTTCAGATGATGCTTCGTCGGCGGAACCCTGTAGACAGGTGGGCATTTCACCTATTGTATATATGTTTCACCTGTATGTATTCCTCTTCAGAAGAGCGGTTCGATTGATCATCCAAGTCGCTGATGTCTCCTTCATCCCCTTCGTCCTCGTCCTCCTCGTACTCGTCCATATCTCCGGGCAGATCGGCTACTGCGAGTGAGTCACGCCAATCATTCGCATTTATCCCATTCCCATGCAGTGAGATCAAGGCCGGATCGAACGGAGGCGGAGGAGCGAGCGTGGGCGGAGCCTGCGAAGGCGGAGCGAGCTCGTGAGCCGGAGTAGGAGTAGGAGGAGGAGTGGGCATCACGCGCGGGTCGTCGACCGGGTCGAAGACATCGTCTTGCTCGGAGAGTGCGTCGTCCCTGTCCAGCTCATCGAGAAGCTCGCCCACATCCTCCAGACACAACTGATAAAGATGTTGTATTTATATATGCATTCCTGTAATGTTTACCTTGCTGGGGCGTGCATTGAGCTTGAGACGGTGAGAGTTATCCCTGAAGTCGTCCGGGGAAAAGTGAGTCGCACACAACTTCGGACGGCTGGTCGCAGCTAGGTTGAGCAGGAGAGATTCGCGTAGCTGCTCATCTGAGCCGCAGATCGAGTCGACCCACTCGTCAAGGTGATGGCCTTGGGTGAAGTAGACTGTGCGGGTGCGCAGCACCTTGCGGTTGCAGACCACACACGCGATAGTCGCCATAGTGATGATTCCGAAGAAACATTTCGCTCACACTTATTGAACCCTTTAATGCGATAAATAAGCGGAAGTATGCGGGCCGGTTCGAGGCTTTCTGTTCACGCCTGTTGGTTGTCGACGATGAGCGCAGGGGCGCACGACATCCAAAGTCGCATCTCAGTGTGACGGTGTAGAGTGATGATTCCGAAGAAACATTTCGCTCACACTTATTTAAACTTTTAAAGCGATCAATATGCGGAAATATGCGGGCCTGTTCGAGGCTTTCTGTTCACGCCTGTTGGTTGTCGACGATGAGCGCAGGGGCGCACGACATCCAAAGTCGCATCTCATTGTGACGGTGTAGAGTGATGATTCCGAAGAAACATTTCGCTCACACTTATTTAAACCTTCAAAGCGATCAATATGCGGAAATATGCGGGCCTGTTCGAGGCTTTCTGTTCACGCCTGTTGGTTGTCGACGATGAGCGCAGGGGCGCACGACATCCAAAGTCGCATCTCAGTGTGACGGTGTAGAGTGATGATTCCGAAGAAACGTTTCGCTCACACTTATTTAAACCTTTAAAGCGATCAATATGCGGAAATCTGCGAGCCTGTTCGAGGCTTTCTGTTCACGCCTGTTGGTTGTTGACGATGAGCGCAGGGGCGCACGACATCCAAAGTCGCATCTCAGTGTGACGGTGTAGAGTGATGATTCCGAAGAAACATTTCGCTCACACTTATTGAACCCTTTAAAGCGATAAATATGCGGAAATATGCGGGCCTGTTCGAGGCTTTTTGTTCACGCCTGTTGGTTGTCGACGATGAGCGCAGGGGCGCACGACATCCAAAGTCGCATCTCATTGTGACGGTGTAGAGTGATGATTCCGAAGAAACATTTCGCTCACACTTATTTAAACCTTTAAAGCGATCAATATGCAAAAATATGCGGGCCTGTTCGAGGCTTTCTATTCACGCCTGTTGGTTGTTGACGATGAGCGCAGGGGCGCACGACGTCCAAAGTCGCATCTCAGTGTGACGGTGTAGAGTGATGATTCCGAAGAAACATTTCGCTCACACTTATTTAAACCTTCAATGCTATCAATATGCGGAAATATGCGGGCCTGTTTGAGGCTTTTTTGTTCACGCCTGATGGTTGTCGACGATGAGCGCAGGCGCGCACGACATCCAAAGTCGCATCTCATTGTGACGGTGTAGAGTGATGATTCCGAAGAAACATTTCGCTCACACTTATTTAAACCTTTAAAGCGATCAATATGCGAAAATATGCGGGCCTGTTCGAGGCTTTCTATTCACGCCTGTTGGTTGTTGACGATGAGCGCAGGGGCGCACGACATCCAAAGTCGCATCTCATTGTGACGGTGTAGAGTGATGATTCTGAAGGAACCTTTCGCTCACACTTATTTAATTCTCCAAAGCGATCAATATGCGGAAGTATGCGGGCCTGTTCGAGGCTTTCTGTTCACGTCTGATGGTTGTTGACGATGAGCGCAGGGGCGCACGACATCCAAAGTGGCATACCATTGTGATGGTGTAGAGTGATAATGCTGGAGGAACCTTTAGCTCACACTTATTTAAACCTTCAATGCAATCAATATGCGGAAATATGGCCTGTTCGAGGCTTTTTGTTCACGCCTGATGGTTGTCGACGGTGAGCGCAGGCGCGCACGACATCCAAAGTCGCATCTCATTGTGACGGTGTAGAGTGATGATTCCGAAGAGACGTTTCGCTCACATTTATTTAAACCTTTAAAGCGATCAACATGCGGAAATATGCGGGCCTGTTCGAGGCTTTCTATTCACGCCTGTTGGTTGTCGACGATGAGCGCAGGGGCGCACGACATCCAAAGTCGCATCTCATTGTGACGGTGTAGAGTGATGATTCCGAAGAAACATTTCGCTCACACTTATTTAAACCTTTAAAGCGATCAATATGCGGAAATATGCGGGCCTGTTCGAGGCTTTCTATTCACGCCTGTTGGTTGTTGACGATGAGCGCAGGGGCGCACGACATCCAAAGTCGCATCTCAGTGTGACGGTGTAGAGTGATGATTCCGAAGAAACATTTCGCTCACACTTATTGAACCCTTTAAAGCGATAAATATGCGGATTTATGAGGGCCTTTTCGAGGCTTTCTATTCACGCCTGATGGTTGTCGACGATGAGCGCAGGGGCGCACGACATCCAAAGTCGCATCTCATTGTGATGGTGTAGAGTGATGATTCTGAAGGAACCTTTCGCTCATACTTATTTAAATCTTTAAAGCGATCAATATGCGGAATTATGCGGGCCTGTTAGAGGCTTTCTATTCACGCCTGATGGTTGTCGACGATGAGCGCAGGGGCGCACGACATCCAAAGTCGCATCTCATTGTGATGGTGTAGAGTGATGATTCTGAAGGAACCTTTCGCTCATACTTATTTAAACCTTTAAAGCGATCAATATGCGGAAATAGGCGGGCCTGTTCGAGGCTTTCTATTCACGCCTGTTGGTTGTTGACGATGAGCGCAGGGGCGCACGACATCCAAAGTCGCATCTCAGTGTGACGGTGTAGAGTGATGATTCCGAAGAAACATTTCGCTCACACTTATTGAACCCTTTAAAGCGATAAATATGCGGAATTATGCGGGCCTGTTCGAGGCTTTCTATTCACGCCTGATGGTTGTCGACGATGAGCGCAGGGGCGCACGACATCCAAAGTCGCATCTCATTGTGATGGTGTAGAGTGATGATTCTGAAGGAACCTTTCGCTCATACTTATTTAAATCTTTAAAGCGATCAATATGCGGAAATATGCGAGCCTGTTCGAGGCTTTCTATTCACGCCTGTTGGTTGTTGACGATGAGCGCAGGGGCGCACGACATCCAAAGTCGCATCTCAGTGTGACGGTGTAGAGTAATGATTCCGAAGAAACGTTTCGCTCACACTTATTTAAACCTTCAAAGCGATCAATATGCGGAAATATGCGGGCCTGTTCGAGGCTTTCTATTCACGCCTGTTGGTTGTCGACGATGAGCGCAGGGGCGCACGACATCCAAAGTCGCATCTCATTGTGACGGTGTAGAGTGATAATGCTGGAGGAACCTTTAGCTCACACTTATTTAAACCTTCAATGCAATCAAGATGCGGAAATATGCGGGCCTGTTCGAGGCTTTCTATTCACGCCTGTTGGTTGTCGACGATGAGCGCAGGCGCGCACGACATCCAAAGTCGCATCTCATTGTGATGGTGTAAGTAGTATATGTTTGGCCTAGATTACATGACGTCGAAGGTTTCACAACCTATAGGGTGCAAGTTGCACCCAAAATGTACTTTCGATTACCGTATATTAATTATACGTAATGAACTCATTGTACTGTACGTATTGTCCGGAAATGGTTTGCACTATCAGTTTACGTGTTTTCTATGAGGTCATGCGCACCTGCAGAGTTCACACTGCACCCACACTTTCTCTCTCTCTCTCTCTCTCTCTCTCCACAACATAGACCAGGTGTGTCTAGAGAGTTGTTGTTGTTCGTTCTCTCTCGTCATACTTTTGTTTAAAGTAAAAGTCAGCACACATCGATGCAAGTTTTTATCGCATGTGTGCAGCAACACCAGCAGCAGTGGTGGTGGTGGTGGTGGTGAAGAGGAGGAGACGGCTTCACACGCACACACGCACACACACACACACACACACACACACACACACACACACACGGCGAGCACTCACGTTTATAGTAGATATCTGAAGAGAAACAGCGAATGTTAGGGCGAAAGCGGGCGACACATTTCCCCGCTAGCAACAGTGAGCGAGTGAACTAACGAGTCGACCGCAACGCTTTTATATCACCGACTGAGCACCTTTCGCATAAGCCCCGCCCACATGTCACTTCACTCTATTCAGAGTTGAGTGAAATCGGAATAGGTGGTATTCGATGGGTTGCTATCGGGGTGTTGTGGGTATTCAATGTCCGGAATGTAGGGATACTGAAGAGGAGAAGGAGTATATATCAATGGCATAATGTTCGAGTTTGGATCGTCTGTGGGAGACGGTGTGAACAGATGTGAAATGGGGAAGTAGCTTCCATGCCTCATATCATCTGGTGTGACGACACCCACTTCAGTATCAGCGGCAGTTTCGAGATGAAGAACACATCTATAAACAACAATAGAGATAGAGATAGAGAGAGAGAGAGAGAGAAATTCTGTCAAATCACCGAACCGGAAGTATTCTTGCATATTTCCCATGTATGTGCACGCCGGCCAATAGTCCATCCAAACAGTTGAAACAGCATCCGTCTCCAGTTTGTACAAAAAGTGTCCAATGTAGACAAGTTCGGGGGCTGAATTTTTTTTTTTCAAAAAATTATATACACATAGCTATAAAACTTACAATTGTCGCTTTTCTGTAGGAATACGGGGGTGTTCAAACAGTGCGGGTAGTGGTGGTGGGAAGCGAGTGGAATAAAACTTCCACTCATAGTGAATAGTTGTGCGCTTGTTTTCTATTTTAATTGCTTTTATACATAATGTACGCTCCGCCCCTTTGCTTATTTGATGGGTGGTTACGGTAGTGACGAAAGATGAGGGTTATTGCAGTTTGGAATATTATAACAGAGGATACACACAATTTGTTCATGTTGATGTACACGCAACCCGTTCAGAAAGGCCATCCGATCAAAGTGCCAATGAAGGAGAAGGAGAGATGGTAGGCTGTGAGAAATGAATGTTTTTGTTAAACTAAGAAAGAGAGATGGGACTGAGGAGACAGTCTGTTCAATCTCAGTTTTTGTTTTGAACGTGTCTGCTGCAAACTTGTTCACAATGTTTAGTTATGCGCATTGTGATTGCGTGGCTGATGTGGTTGCGGGTAGCCGATGCGCTCGCCAAATGGAAAGCTGTCTCGAGTGCACTGTGCGATTGTGTTGCGCCTCTGGTATGTGTGAAGCATATCGAGTGAGTGATATTTTCATGACGTCGAACGTTTCGCAACCTATCTGGTGTAAAGTGCATTCAAAATGCACCCGGTGCAAGTTGCACCCGAAATGTACTTTGGATTAGCGTATGTTACTTATACGCAATGCACTCATTATACTGTACGAAATGTCCGGAAATGGTTTGCACTATCAGTTTACGTGTTTTCTATGAGGGCATGTGCACCTGCAAAGTGCACACTGCACCCACACTTTCTCTTTTCACAACATACACCAGGCGTGTCTAGAGTTGTTGTCGAGGGGTCTTTCGCTCGCTTGTTCTCTCGTCATATTCTGTTGAAAACAGCACGCGTTGGTGAAAATCTATCGCATGTGTGCAGCAACAGTAGCAGTGGTGAAGTGGAGAAGGATGGGTGTAGAGGGATTGACAGTCTCAGGTTCACGGATACTGTATCGAACACGCTCATTTGCATGTCATTTCCAGAAACTAATCGTCACTGATCGGTCAACAGACACCGGTCGAGCGGTTTTCAGAGTGCGCAATGAAGAAAATGTCAACTGTTCAACGTATCAAGTATGCGCTTGTGCATAGTAAAAGAATGACGATTCACAACTTGCCTACCGCCAAAATGGGGGAGCCACTATAGCTATAGACATACAATTGTCGCTCTTCTGTAGGCATAGGGGTGTGTTCAAACTGTGCGGGTAGTGGTGGTGGGAAGTGAATGGAATAAAACTTCCACTCATGATGAACTTGTTTCCTATTTCAACTGCTTTTATACATAATGTACGCTCTGCCCCTCATGTTGATATAGTGATGTATGCAGATAACGACTGGAGTTTCGCTGACAGGATATGTTGTGAGAAAGGTTGATGGTGTATATTAGCTGTAATCGACAGCATTCGTGGCTCATTCTCTCAATAAATGATTCCGTCTTATCTTACCTCCTGCGTTACTGGTAGCCAGCGAGTGGTTTCGACTCTAACCGCCTCTGGGGCACCTATATTGCCTGGCCGCTTCCATTCCTGTATTCCAGCGTTGTGCCTCGAGTATTCCTGGAGTGTTCCCTGCCGGTCGCTGTGGACGCGCGGGGGAGAGAGCAGAGAGGAGCCGATCGAGGACAACGGCCGAAGACCAGGAGGGCAGACGGACGCTGCTGCTGCTCAAGAGAGAAGACCGCTAAGTCGCCAACGACAAGGGAGACAGGTCGTGAGATTTGTTGATTGACGTTCGATTGAGATGGCAGATTTATAGTCTCGTGAGCCCTTGGCTTACTAGTTAAGTATCTATCTTTTCTCTGATTCATTTCTAATTGAATATTAAACTTTTTACCTCGCATTGTTTACAGTTACAGTTAGTGTATATACCGTATATGCCGTCACTATTGTATTTTGTTGTGTAACGTTAGTTCGTTGATGAGGACATCAACTGGTAATGGTTATAGCAGTGATGTATGCAGATAACGACTGGAGTTTCGCTGACAGAATATGTTGTGAGAAACGTTGATGGTGTATACAAGCTGTAATCGACAGCATTCGAGGCTCATTCTCTCAATAAATTAAATGATTCCGTCTTGCCTCCTGCGTTACTATATATATATATATATATACGCACGCCCAGCCGTGTTGCGCGTGGGTGTGTTGACAGTGTGATAGGGGGAATGGGGTTAGAGGTAAAGACTCTCTCTTGCTCGCTCTCTCGTCATACTGTGATGAAAAAGACAGCACGCATTGATGAACATTTATGACATGTGTGCAGTAACAGCAGCAGCAGTGGTGAAGAGGAGGAGGAGGAGGATGAGACGTCTTCATACACATCGACACATCCCTATAATTACAACATGTACAAATATTAATCTAATGTTAATGCTTTGAACATGTTCTACTTACCAAAAAAAAAAGAAGTGAAATAGGAAAATAGGACAGTTGATGAGTGTAGAGGGGGGGGGGGGGTGGTTGACAGGAAGCTACAATCGTTTTGATAACAGATTTTTCTGATATTATTGTTATAGTAGGAGGCAAGCACCTACCCTATAGTAGATTGTGGAATAGATACAGTGAATACTGTGTCGTCGGCGGCAGCAGTGCAATAACAAGTACGGTGAGTGGCAAACGCGGACGGCACATTATTCGCCAGCAACAAGACGGAACAACGAGCCGACCGCGACAACCTTTTTCACCACTGACTGAGTACCTTTTGCATAAGCCCTGCCCACAACACTCTATTATAACAGGAAATACATTATTTCATCAGTGTATCGTCATGGCATCGTCCGGAGAGGAGGGTAAGGATGCTTTTATTTCTTCTCACCTTGAGGATCTCGCGAATAATTTTCCCTCTTCGGAGCAATTGAAAATATCACAATTCGCTTTCGCTCATGGTCTGAAATACAAAGAGACAATGAGCTTCTACAAGCGCTATACTGAAATCGCTACACTTTACAACAGCCTGTCCACTCTGCCGTTTCATAGACGCGAGCAAATGAAAATCAAGCAAGAAATGGATACGCTGTTCGCGTATTTGATGAGGCGCTGGAAAGTGTCCGCAGAATCACTATGTCAATTGTTGTTTTTAGGTAATCCGGACTTTGCAACAAAAACAACATCATTCCTTTCGAGTGGATCTATTTCTAGACGAACACACGGCTTGTTCACGACTGTTCTCATCATCTTCCTCGCGCTCATCGTCGCCCTCCTCGTCGGCATCAAGCACTACTACCACGGGTGCGAGTGCGGAGAGATCGAACCCATATACCCGGCCATTCCGAGCTCGCCATCCTCATCGCTCCCCGTCACCGACACCACCGTCTTCGAGTCGTAAAGAGCGCAGAGCTGTGAGGGTTTTTGATGACGATCGCACCATCCATGGTTGCACAAATGTAACAGAAAAGGAGGAGGAGAACCCTGCTAGCAGCACTAGCGGCAATATGCGAGACACCACATTTGTGAGACACCCGCGAGCATCTGCAATTGTCGGCTTCAAACCGTGCATGGTGGTGTTCTTGTGCCAACAATATCGCCAGCGCTCACGCGATAGTCTTCCCGATTATCGCGTCACCGAGACGATCTATCATATTCACATGTGCCAATCGTGTGTTAGCACAAACTTGGCGCTTCGCTTCGATGAGCCTCGCCCGTGGGTTCAATCGGTCCGCCGCGGCTCTCGCAAACCGCACACCAAGACGAGAGTGACACAGGGCTCGCGAAAACGCAAGTTGTTTGCATGAGATTGATGATGATGATGATGATGATGATGATGATGATGATGATGATGATGATGATGTGTTTGTTCGTAAAGTGTTGTCATTGTAAATGCTGTGTCATTGATGAGTGGGGGTGGTGGTGGTGGTGGTGGCGATCGCTCGTTTCACAGAATAAAGCTGCACACTGGCTTGTTTGAGCGCATTCTGCGTAGACCACGGCTAGATTACAGCAAGCTCTCGAGTGCACAGTTAGGTATAATCATCGAACTCTTTCACAACTTTCTCCGAAATAAGATTACTGTGACGGCACGTGAAAAAGAGACGCTGCTCAAGTGGATTGGAGTGACCTTCGAGAGAGTGTACAAGGCGTGTATTGAGCCAGGACTGCTATATGCAGCAGAAGGATAATTTCCTGCAAACGAGACAGACATGGCAAGACTCGAAAGAGTGAATGTGCATGCAGCCAGGCTGGTGCAAAATGATTTCACGTCATCGGATGGCCGAGTGCTGGAGAAGGCTAAGTGGAACACGGTGAAGAAGACCGTGAGCGAAAAAAAGAGGGTGCTCATATGCAATTATGTGCACGGAGTGCGAGCCCCTCCAGATGGAATACTGGTCCTGGTGTCGGACAGTGGAGTGAGAAGGACAGCACGCGGTGGCCACTCACTAAAAGTGATGGAGCCTGTGGTGACAAGTGCGAGACTGCACGTAAACGAGTTGAGAAGGCTTTGGAATGCCCTACCGGAGAAGGGTGTATGGGAGAAGAGCAAACAGTCGTTCAAGCGTGCTGTCAATAATCTGTGAATTGTGACTGTCGGAGACGGTGTTTTATCTTAATAACAGTTGTGTTTATCGACTAGCGTGCTTATATAGCACGTTGGTTGAACTAATCTAGTTCTCACAGTCGTTATAATCCAAGGCTCTGTCTTGTTTTCGGCTGAGAACAATTGGTACGGCTATATCCTTGTTACTCTCTATGAGTAGTGAGATAAACGCAATACCAACAAATTAAAAAAAAAAAAAAACATCTCACACACTTTGACACGCTGAAGAAACACATTGAGGCTGGCGCCCCTACAAATGCCAGCGTAGCTAACAGCAGGATTGTGGACAAACGGAGAACATTATCACGCCGAATGCCTGTTGCTGTCGCCCCCATTTCCACATCACTATCTCCTCTACCACCACGAACGCGAAAACAAGTGGTGCGACATGGGCGGCATCTCAAGAAGCGCAAAGTGACAGTTATTGACACTCACGACGCTTCGACAGATGCGAGTGATAGAGATGCACTCGCTCCCAGCACTATCACTGATCAACTCAAAAAGAGCAAAGTGGATGCGGCGGCGGCGGGTGATGGTGCTCGTGAAAAAGGAGGAGATGTATCTTCACAACAACAACAACAACAGAAATTAAACGGTATTGTGAAATCTACGAGAAACCGTGTGGTTTTTCGTAAACACGGTCTCTCTCGCTGAAGGACGATCCGAGTTTTGTTGAGCGCAAAGTGATAACGCTGTTAGCTAATCTCTAATCTCGAGTGAGTCTAATAAGAACGCGTTTATTAATAAGCGGGACCGGCGATGGAGAGATGCTATGCGAAGACGAATTGTGCAGGTTGAGAAAATGCGCGCTGAGAGCGACGAAAATCTCCTACTCTGTCCAAAACGCCTCAAACTCTTCAAGGATGTGTCTTCGAAAAAATGGTGGCATAATACACTGTTACGTTTACGTAAAAAAGAACAGCGACGCCTTGACAAAAAAAGAAAGGAGGATACGAGCGCTGACGCCGAAGAGCGAGCCGGAGCAGACAGAAAGCGTAGACGAATCACCTTTTCCTCATCCACAAAAAAACGACAACCCTACATCAGCCGCACGTGATTATGATGATGATGAGGAAGAAAAAGATGATAAAAATGTGCCGATAAAGAAAGAGACTGTCACAAAAAAGGAAAAGGATGTGAAAAACGCAAACGAAAAACATCTATAAAACGCGAGGCGGGAGATGAGCCCGATGTCAAGATGTCGGTTCACAAAGGAGATCCATCCGTATCACGTCGCCATAAAAAGGTTGGTGTTGCTGTGGCGGCGGTGAAGAAAGAAGTGTTGAGTGATCAAGAAGGCAGTGGATTAGCGTCACCGTAACAAGCGAGACTTCGTGTTTGTTCGTGGTAGTGATGATGCTAATGATGTTGTTTTGCCTTTGAGTACGTAATAATAAAAGAGTGAATTCAAACCGAAAATGTGTCTTTTGTTGTTTTGCAATGGTGAGTGATGGTGAGGATGTGCGTAATAAATTGCTTGCGTCGCTCCTGCGTTCACATCTGCTCAAAGGCTTTTGAACGATTCGCGAAAAGTGGACTCGAAAATCACCCGAGAGCACATCCGAGACTTCCTTCTCGCACCTACACCCTCCACAAGCCTGCAAGGGGCAACTATCCGCGAAATCAGACTAGGAGTACTGGTATTTTGAAAAGTGTACAGAGCGATTTGTGCGATATGCAATTGTTGCATCAGAAAAAATTGGGGTATCGATATATTCTGACAACCATCGATGTGTATTCGCGTTTCGCCTGGGCTGCCCCCTGAAAAACAAGGGCGGTGAGGAGGTGCGAGACGCCCTAGCAAAAATGTTTGATAGACGAAAAATGTTGATATTGGTTACCGATGCGGGAAAAGAGTTTCTCGATCGACATGTGCAAAAATTAGATGATGTTCTAACATGTTTAGACTGAATCGCACCTTGAAAAGTCGTCTCTACAAATATTTGACGCATGCTGACACGGAGCGATGGCTGGAGGCACTGCCGAAAATTGTGGACGCTATCAATCACTCTGTTAACCGCTCAATCGGAATGTGCCCCGTTGATGTGAAAAATGGAAGTATTGAAGAGAGGAAAAAGGCGACAGCGGCGGCCGGGCGCACCCCTCGAAGGAAACCGCTGCAAAAGTCAAAATACAAAGTCGGACAAAAAGTGCGCATGTCAAAGAATCAGTCCGTGTTCAGCAAACAATATCTGCCCACATTTTCCGAGGAGATTTTCACAATCGATTCGATACAGTTACGAGATCCTCTAATCTATAAGCTTCGTGACTATACCGGTGAGCTCGTAGAGGGCAGTTTTTACGAGCCCGAAATCACACCGTCCACCTCACAAGTGCATCGCATCGAAAAGGTTATTATAAAGCGAACCAAGCAAGGAAAGAAAGAGTGTCTGGTCAAGTGGCTCGGCTTTGACAACACCCACAACTTTTTGGGTGCCATGTGAGGAGATTGAAAATCTGCAAGTCAACGAAACAAAGTGATGGTGAGCGAAACACAAATCGATCGTTTATTCTTCCTTTGGCACATATGCAATGTGATACTCGTCGAAAACACAACTCAGATATTTCAAATGTTCGGGCGTTGTCTGGCACCCGTTAATGACAAAGTGTCCGAATGGATCGCGGGTCGCATCGCGATACGCCTCGATTACAAACTGAGGGTTGGTGGGGGAAGTTGTTGAGCGAGAACACAAATCTGTGTTAGGTCCATGGGATTTTTTGTGTGAGTACCATGCATGTAGTTTGCGTTCGTTCTCGATGTTCGATCATGCCCAGCGAATGTGTTCTGGTACCCGTATATCACACTCACATTTTTGCGATGAATTGCTCGTGTATGAATGTTAGTGAGAGCCTCTTTTTTAGTTTTGTAGTACTCTGCCTGGTCTTCAATGATTATCAACGTTTTCGTTTTCGGATTCACGTAGCTCAAATCGACGGGACCATCAATCCCCTTAACAAATGAGTGTGCGGGAAGGTGTGCGGTGGAGCATCCCTGAAACCAGAGCACCTCTTTGACGCCCGGAAACATGGGCGCGAGGTGGTCGAAAACACGTCGCAAAAACGTGTTTTTTGTGGGTCCCGCTCGGACAACTTCTTGTGTAGGTCCCGCTCGGACAGTGTAGTTCCCGCTCGGACAACTTCTTACCAACAGGCTCGCGTGAGTGTTGAGGCAAAAGTGTGTACGCGATGCGTGGATGTGCTATTTTACACACACCCCGCGGTCTCTACGGTGTATTGTAGTTATTTGCAATACTCTGTGCTCCGAAATGTGAAGAACATTTACTGATTGTAGTGCCGGTGTGTGGAGAGTACGTGCAGGTCGTATCGCTTTCGTTCAATCTCATCCACTACATTCCGATTTGTTCGACACGATCGAGAGCATTCAAATCACCGTGTGTGACAAGCGTGGACAGGAGATATCCTTCAACTTTGTCACCATCATTGCCACCCTACACTGAGAGAGAGAGAGAGAGAGGTTTTTCCTCTCTAGCTCAAGGGAAGCTAGAGTCAGCATACTAACACTCTTTGTGGCGGAAGGGTAGAAGAATGCGGGTTGTTGTGTGCGGGAAGTAGAGAGTAGACCGGAGTGGTGAGGTCAAACGGCGCTTCGGAGAATCCAGCGTGTTCACTGGGTGGCAGTGCTCCAAGAAGTTCCAGCGCCTGAAAGAAAGAAAAATCCATATGGAGATCACGATCAAAGAGAACATGAAAACTGGAAAGTTGTAATTTCGGTACCTTGTATACACGCATTGTGTAGACTCCGGGCGCAATACGCATCCAGAACCTTATCATTGAGATCGAGTCACGGACACGAGTCATAGAGTCGTTCACGTCACCAGCGAGACCTTCGGTTGCCCATGTATCCAGATCATGCAACTTCTGCTCCTGCAGCTCCTGCAGCAGAGCAACGAGGACTCTGTGCACCTTGTAGCACCTCACCGCCACCACCTCCACTACTACTATTACCTCACCATCCCGAAAAAATATGTACATTACCGCTACTCTATAAACCTACAATAACATGTATCAGTTGATTGATGAAAAGTCGGAGAAGGAGACGCTGCCAGAGCTCAACTTTTTCCACCTACTACCCACACAAGTTGGTGTCGCAAACACGCGATAGGTTGCGCATGTTCTCGCAAACACTCTGCTACAAAGAGGACCTAAGTGTCGCAAACACGCGATGGGTTGCGCATGTTCTCGCAAACACTCTGCTACAAAGAGGACCTAACGAGAAAAAAATGACGACTCGCTCGCCTACCTTGACCTCCAAAAGACCTACGTGTGTTTGAGTTTGACGCTACAAGTGCTCGACGAAAACGATATCACGATTCCCTCGATCTCACCGCGCGCACTAAGTTTCAGCAAGCAGTCGACTGTGTTTCTGAGTGGTCGATTGAGTGGGGTCTCACCATATCTGCTAGCAAAACACAGGTTCTTCACTTGGGCAAGCGAAATCCGCTGTATGCATATTCACTTGGCACAGTGACTCTAGAAACCCCTGAGTGTGTTAAAGATCTTGGTGTGTATATCTCCACTCGCCTTTCTTTCGATGACTACATTAAACGCATTGTCGATCGCACACTTTGGGGAATCAATGACTTCCTAAGAGCATACCGTACTCGCAGCTTAGCCGTTCTTTGCAAAGCATTTGTGACATATTATCGCTGTAAGCTGGAGTACTGTACTGAGCTCTGGAATCCCACCGATGTGCGCTCAGTGAATCTTATTGAGGGCGTTCAACGGTATTTCACCAGACGAATCTGCCATAGAAATGGCATTTTCAATCTAGGATACTCTGCCAGACTCTGCCTGCTAGGCTTGGAGACTCTCGAGTCACGACGAGCAGTCAATGATATTGCCTACATACATAAAATTGTACACGGTCGCACCGTCTTTGACTCATCCGCCATCTATAATATCATATCCACATCATCGAGACACTCTCACTGCCACCGAATCGTACCCTCTTTTGATCCGTCCGTTAGAACACAGACATTCATTCACCGCAAGTTTCGAATATGGAATTCCTTACCATCTAACATTATAGCTATCAGAGACACCGGTTCTTTCAAAGAGGAGGTTAGAAAATGCATGATTGAACCATCTCGCATCCGCGCTTCCTGATCGATACGGGTACGGTCTCCCCAGTATATGTAACAGAGTACATTCATTTCATATACATATGTCTGTTGTATTGTCCCATACGCATTTGTATCTGTTTTACCATTCTTTGATTTGATCTTAATCACAAATACGTTGCACCACTTATTACAGCCACACATTTTTGTCCCCATATGTTTTCTGAATACGCAATGATAAATAATTGAATTGAATTAGTGAGGAGCTGCGCCGAGATTTGATGGATGGAGCGGTTGCGCGCGATAAGATATCGATGGTGTCATGTGGAAGTGTCGCCGGCGACGACAGTCGAATGGATACAAGTGGTAGTGAAGCGGGGAAACTTCCGACTCCAAAGTGCTAAAATTGGAGGGTCGCGTGAAGCGGAGTATACGCAAAGATGACAATTTTCCGTATCGGATAAGAGTTTGAATCTGTTTCTTTATTTTTATTCAAAGTACTTTGGCATTTGGAAATTTCATAGATGTCAAAGCATTGTTAAAACAACAACAACAACACAGTATCGATAATAGTCACGTCACATCAACATTGCGCGCATTAAGTTTACAATTATAACAAACTGATTGAAAAACTGTGTTATGACCACACGCACGGATGTGAAAGGGGCGTTAGAAAATGGTACGGCGTGAAATCAATAGACAGAAATTTACTACGAGCTCTTTCGAATCTCAGCTTACTTGCTTGAAACGAATATCTCAGTGCCGGCGAACCTGGGCTAAAACTGTTGGTATACGATAGACAGAGAGCGAGTCTGTCTTTTTGTTGGTCAAAAGGAGACCAGTTCAATAGGTTTTTCATACAGTTTTTATTTACGATAATGAAAGCAAATGTCTGATAGATTGGTTGAAGGTTTCCGGTGAGAGTGAGTGACGAACAGGGCACGTGTTTATGTGTGTAACAAGCGGGCCGAGGTGATCAAAGGATAGCGCGAGAGACAAGAGTTGTTAGATAAACAGACGGCATGAGATCTTTCCATACTGGCTGTATTCATTTCAACAAACTACAGACATAACATCACGGTTTCTGTTACGCTATAGCATCACGGTTTCTGTTACACTATGTCTGTAGTTTGTTGAAATGAATACAGCCAGTATGGAAAGATCTCATGCCGTCTGTTTATCTAACAACTCTTGTCTCTCGCGCTATCCTTTGATCACCTCGGCCCGCTTGTTACACACATAAACACGTGCCCTGTTCGTCACTCACTCTCACCGAAAACCTTCAACCAATCTATCAGACATTTGCTTTCATTATCGTAAATAAAAACTGTATGAAAAACCTATTGAACTGGTCTCCTTTTGACCAACAAAAAGACAGACTCGCTCTCTGTCTATCGTATACCAACAGTTTTAGCCCAGGTTCGCCGGCACTGAGATATTCGTTTCAAGCAAGTAAGCTGAGATTCGAAAGAGCTCGTAGTAAATTTCTGTCTATTGATTTCACGCCGTACCATTTTCTAACGCCCCTTTCACATCCGTGCGTGTGGTCATAACACAGTTTTTCAATCAGTTTGTTATAATTGTAAACTTAATGCGCGCAATGTTGATGTGACGTGACTATTATCGATACTGTGTTGTTGTTGTTGTTTTAACAATGCTTTGACATCTATGAAATTTCCAAATGCCAAAGTACTTTGAATAAAAATAAAGAAACAGATTCAAACTCTTATCCGATACGGAAAATTGTCATCTTTGCGTATACTCCGCTTCACGCGACCCTCCAATTTTAGCACTTTGGAGTCGGAAGTTTCCCCGCTTCACTACCACTTGTATCCATTCGACTGTCGTCGCCGGCGACACTTCCACATGACACCATCGATATCTTATCGCGCGCAACCGCTCCATCCATCAAATCTCGGCGCAGCTCCTCACTAATTCAATTCAATTATTTATCATTGCGTATTCAGAAAACATATGGGGACAAAAATGTGTGGCTGTAATAAGTGGTGCAACGTATTTGTGATTAAGATCAAATCAAAGAATGGTAAAACAGATACAAATGCGTATGGGACAATACAACAGACATATGTATATGAAATGAATGTACTCTGTTACATATACTGGGGAGACCGTACCCGTATCGATCAGGAAGCGCGGATGCGAGATGGTTCAATCATGCATTTTCTAACCTCCTCTTTGAAAGAACCGGTGTCTCTGATAGCTATAATGTTAGATGGTAAGGAATTCCATATTCGAAACTTGCGGTGAATGAATGTCTGTGTTCTAACGGACGGATCAAAAGAGGGTACGATTCGGTGGCAGTGAGAGTGTCTCGATGATGTGGATATGATATTATAGATGGCGGATGAGTCAAAGACGGTGCGACCGTGTACAATTTTATGTATGTAGGCAATATCATTGACTGCTCGTCGTGACTCGAGAGTCTCCAAGCCTAGCAGGCAGAGTCTGGCAGAGTATCCTAGATTGAAAATGCCATTTCTATGGCAGATTCGTCTGGTGAAATACCGTTGAACGCCCTCAATAAGATTCACTGAGCGCACATCGGTGGGATTCCAGAGCTCAGTACAGTACTCCAGCTTACAGCGATAATATGTCACAAATGCTTTGCAAAGAACGGCTAAGCTGCGAGTACGGTATGCTCTTAGGAAGTCATTGATTCCCCAAAGTGTGCGATCGACAATGCGTTTAATGTAGTCATCGAAAGAAAGGCGAGTGGAGATATACACACCAAGATCTTTAACACACTCAGGGGTTTCTAGAGTCACTGTGCCAAGTGAATATGCATACAGCGGATTTCGCTTGCCCAAGTGAAGAACCTGTGTTTTGCTAGCAGATATGGTGAGACCCCACTCAATCGACCACTCAGAAACACAGTCGACTGCTTGCTGAAACTTAGTGCGCGCGGTGAGATCGAGGGAATCGTGATATCGTTTTCGTCGAGCACTTGTAGCGTCAAACTCAAACACACGTAGGTCTTTTGGAGGTCAAGGTAGGCGAGCGAGTCGTCATTTTTTTCTCGTTAGGTCCTCTTTGTAGCAGAGTGTTTGCGAGAACATGCGCAACCCATCGCGTGTTTGCGACACTTAGGTCCTCTTTGTAGCAGAGTGTTTGCGAGAACATGCGCAACCTATCGCGTGTTTGCGACACCAACTTGTGTGGGTAGTAGGTGGAAAAAGTTGAGCTCTGGCAGCGTCTCCTTCTCCGACTTTTCATCAATCAACTGATACATGTTATTGTAGGTTTATAGAGTAGCGGTAATGTACATATTTTTTCGGGATGGTGAGGTAATAGTAGTAGTGGAGGTGGTGGCGGTGAGGTGCTACAAGGTGCACAGAGTCCTCGTTGCTCTGCTGCAGGAGCTGCAGGAGCAGAAGTTGCATGATCTGGATACATGGGCAACCGAAGGTCTCGCTGGTGACGTGAACGACTCTATGACTCGTGTCCGTGACTCGATCTCAATGATAAGGTTCTGGATGCGTATTGCGCCCGGAGTCTACACAATGCGTGTATACAAGGTACCGAAATTACAACTTTCCAGTTTTCATGTTCTCTTTGATCGTGATCTCCATATGGATTTTTCTTTCTTTCAGGCGCTGGAACTTCTTGGAGCACTGCCACCCAGTGAACACGCTGGATTCTCCGAAGCGCCGTTTGACCTCACCACTCCGGTCTACTCTCTACTTCCCGCACACAACAACCCGCATTCTTCTACCCTTCCGCCACAAAGAGTGTTAGTATGCTGACTCTAGCTTCCCTTGAGCTAGAGAGGAAAAACCTCTCTCTCTCTCTCTCTCAGTGTAGGGTGGCAATGATGGTGACAAAGTTGAAGGATATCTCCTGTCCACGCTTGTCACACACGGTGATTTGAATGCTCTCGATCGTGTCGAACAAATCGGAATGTAGTGGATGAGATTGAACGAAAGCGATACGACCTGCACGTACTCTCCACACACCGGCACTACAATCAGTAAATGTTCTTCACATTTCGGAGCACAGAGTATTGCAAATAACTACAATACACCGTAGAGACCGCGGGGTGTGTGTAAAATAGCACATCCACGCATCGCGTACACACTTTTGCCTCAACACTCACGCGAGCCTGTTGGTAAGAAGTTGTCCGAGCGGGAACTACACTGTCCGAGCGGGACCTACACAAGAAGTTGTCCGAGCGGGACCCACAAAAAACACGTTTTTGCGACGTGTTTTCGACCACCTCGCGCCCATGTTTCCGGGCGTCAAAGAGGTGCTCTGGTTTCAGGGATGCTCCACCGCACACCTTCCCGCACACTCATTTGTTAAGGGGATTGATGGTCCCGTCGATTTGAGCTACGTGAATCCGAAAACGAAAACGTTGATAATCATTGAAGACCAGGCAGAGTACTACAAAACTAAAAAAGAGGCTCTCACTAACATTCATACACGAGCAATTCATCGCAAAAATGTGAGTGTGATATACGGGTACCAGAACACATTCGCTGGGCATGATCGAACATCGAGAACGAACGCAAACTACATGCATGGTACTCACACAAAAAATCCCATGGACCTAACACAGATTTGTGTTCTCGCTCAACAACTTCCCCCACCAACCCTCAGTTTGTAATCGAGGCGTATCGCGATGCGACCCGCGATCCATTCGGACACTTTGTCATTAACGGGTGCCAGACAACGCCCGAACATTTGAAATATCTGAGTTGTGTTTTCGACGAGTATCACATTGCATATGTGCCAAAGGAAGAATAAACGATCGATTTGTGTTTCGCTCACCATCACTTTGTTTCGTTGACTTGCAGATTTTCAATCTCCTCACATGGCACCCAAAAAGTTGTGGGTGTTGTCAAAGCCGAGCCACTTGACCAGACACTCTTTCTTTCCTTGCTTGGTTCGCTTTATAATAACCTTTTCGATGCGATGCACTTGTGAGGTGGACGGTGTGATTTCGGGCTCGTAAAACTGCCCTCTACGAGCTCACCGGTATAGTCACGAAGCTTATAGATTAGAGGATCTCGTAACTGTATCGAATCGATTGTGAAAATCTCCTCGGAAAATGTGGGCAGATATTGTTTGCTGAACACGGACTGATTCTTGACATGCGCACTTTTTGTCCGACTTTGTATTTTGACTTTTGCAGCGGTTTCCTTCGAGGGGTGCGCCCGGCCGCCGCTGTCGCCTTTTTCCTCTCTTCAATACTTCCATTTTTCACATCAACGGGGCACATTCCGATTGAGCGGTTAACAGAGTGATTGATAGCGTCCACAATTTTCGGCAGTGCCTCCAGCCATCGCTCCGTGTCAGCATGCGTCAAATATTTGTAGAGACGACTTTTCAAGGTGCGATTCAGTCTAAACATGTTAGAACATCATCTAATTTTTGCACATGTCGATCG
>CAWZYM010000179.1:0-83832 GCA_963966185.1 Rhabditoides inermis
CAGTGAGCGAGTGAACTAACGAGTCGACCGCAACGCTTTTATATCACCGACTGAGCACCTTTCGCATAAGCCCCGCCCACATGTCACTTCACTCTATTCAGAGTTGAGTGAAATCGGAATAGGTGGTATTCGATGGGTTGCTATCGGGGTGTTGTGGGTATTCAATGTCCGGAATGTAGGGATACTGAAGAGGAGAAGGAGTATATATCAATGGCATAATGTTCGAGTTTGGATCGTCTGTGGGAGACGGTGTGAACAGATGTGAAATGGGGAAGTAGCTTCCATGCCTCATATCATCTGGTGTGACGACACCCACTTCAGTATCAGCGGCAGTTTCGAGATGAAGAACACATCTATAAACAACAATAGAGATAGAGATAGAGAGAGAGAGAGAGAGAAATTCTGTCAAATCACCGAACCGGAAGTATTCTTGCATATTTCCCATGTATGTGCACGCCGGCCAATAGTCCATCCAAACAGTTGAAACAGCATCCGTCTCCAGTTTGTACAAAAAGTGTCCAATGTAGACAAGTTCGGGGGCTGAATTTTTTTTTCAAAAAATTATATACACATAGCTATAAAACTTACAATTGTCGCTTTTCTGTAGGAATACGGGGGTGTTCAAACAGTGCGGGTAGTGGTGGTGGGAAGCGAGTGGAATAAAACTTCACTCATAGTGAATAGTTGTGCGCTTGTTTTCTATTTTAATTGCTTTTATACATAATGTACGCTCCGCCCCTTTGCTTATTTGATGGGTGGTTACGGTAGTGACGAAAGATGAGGGTTATTGCAGTTTGGAATATTATAACAGAGGATACACACAATTTGTTCATGTTGATGTACACGCAACCCGTTCAGAAAGGCCATCCGATCAAAGTGCCAATGAAGGAGAAGGAGAGATGGTAGGCTGTGAGAAATGAATGTTTTTGTTAAACTAAGAAAGAGAGATGGGACTGAGGAGACAGTCTGTTCAATCTCAGTTTTTGTTTTGAACGTGTCTGCTGCAAACTTGTTCACAATTTTTAGTTATGCGCATTGTGATTGCGTGGCTGATGTGGTTGCGGGTAGCCGATGCGCTCGCCAAATGGAAAGCTGTCTCGAGTGCACTGTGCGATTGTGTTGCGCCTCTGGTATGTGTGAAGCATATCGAGTGAGTGATATTTTCATGACGTCGAACGTTTCGCAACCTATCTGGTGTAAAGTGCATTCAAAATGCACCCGGTGCAAGTTGCACCCGAAATGTACTTTGGATTAGCGTATGTTACTTATACGCAATGCACTCATTATACTGTACGAAATGTCCGGAAATGGTTTGCACTATCAGTTTACGTGTTTTCTATGAGGGCATGTGCACCTGCAAAGTGCACACTGCACCCACACTTTCTCTTTTCACAACATACACCAGGCGTGTCTAGAGTTGTTGTCGAGGGGTCTTTCGCTCGCTTGTTCTCTCGTCATGTTCTGTTGAAAACAGCACGCGTTGGTGAAAATCTATCGCATGTGTGCAGCAACAGTAGCAGTGGTGAAGTGGAGAAGGATGGGTGTAGAGGGATTGACAGTCTCAGGTTCACGGATACTGTATCGAACACGCTCATTTGCATGTCATTTCCAGAAACTAATCGTCACTGATCGGTCAACAGACACCGGTCGAGCGGTTTTCAGAGTGCGCAATGAAGAAAATGTCAACTGTTCAACGTATCAAGTATGCGCTTGTGCATAGTAAAAGAATGACGATTCACAACTTGCCTACCGCCAAAATGGGGGAGCCACTATAGCTATAGACATACAATTGTCGCTCTTCTGTAGGCATAGGGGTGTGTTCAAACTGTGCGGGTAGTGGTGGTGGGAAGTGAATGGAATAAAACTTCCACTCATGATGAACTTGTTTCCTATTTCAACTGCTTTTATACATAATGTACGCTCTGCCCCTCATGTTGATATAGTGATGTATGCAGATAACGACTGGAGTTTCGCTGACAGGATATGTTGTGAGAAAGGTTGATGGTGTATATTAGCTGTAATCGACAGCATTCGTGGCTCATTCTCTCAATAAATGATTCCGTCTTATCTTACCTCCTGCGTTACTGGTAGCCAGCGAGTGGTTTCGACTCTAACCGCCTCTGGGGCACCTATATTGCCTGGCCGCTTCCATTCCTGTATTCCAGCGTTGTGCCTCGAGTATTCCTGGAGTGTTCCCTGCCGGTCGCTGTGGACGCGCGGGGGAGAGAGCAGAGAGGAGCCGATCGAGGACAACGGCCGAAGACCAGGAGGGCAGACGGACGCTGCTGCTGCTCAAGAGAGAAGACCGCTAAGTCGCCAACGACAAGGGAGACAGGTCGTGAGATTTGTTGATTGACGTTCGATTGAGATGGCAGATTTATAGTCTCGTGAGCCCTTGGTTTACTAGTTAAGTATCTATCTTTTCTCTGATTCATTTCTAATTGAATATTAAACTTTTTACCTCGCATTGTTTACAGTTACAGTTAGTGTATATACCGTATATGCCGTCACTATTGTATTTTGTTGTGTAACGTTAGTTCGTTGATGAGGACATCAACTGGTAATGGTTATAGCAGTGATGTATGCAGATAACGACTGGAGTTTCGCTGACAGAATATGTTGTGAGAAACGTTGATGGTGTATACAAGCTGTAATCGACAGCATTCGAGGCTCATTCTCTCAATAAATTAAATGATTCCGTCTTGCCTCCTGCGTTACTATATATATATATATATATACGCACGCCCAGCCGTGTTGCGCGTGGGTGTGTTGACAGTGTGATAGGGGGAATGGGGTTAGAGGTAAAGACTCTCTCTTGCTCGCTCTCTCGTCATACTGTGATGAAAAAGACAGCACGCATTGATGAACATTTATGACATGTGTGCAGTAACAGCAGCAGCAGTGGTGAAGAGGAGGAGGAGGAGGATGAGACGTCTTCATACACATCGACACATCCCTATAATTACAACATGTACAATATTAATCTAATGTTAATGCTTTGAACATGTTCTACTTACCAAAAAAAAAGAAGTGAAATAGGAAAATAGGACAGTTGATGAGTGTAGAGGGGGGGGGGGGTGGTTGACAGGAAGCTACAATCGTTTTGATAACAGATTTTTCTGATATTATTGTTATAGTAGGAGGCAAGCACCTACCCTATAGTAGATTGTGGAATAGATACAGTGAATACTGTGTCGTCGGCGGCAGCAGTGCAATAACAAGTACGGTGAGTGGCAAACGCGGACGGCACATTATTCGCCAGCAACAAGACGGAACAACGAGCCGACCGCGACAACCTTTTTCACCACTGACTGAGTACCTTTTGCATAAGCCCTGCCCACAACACTCTATTATAACAGGAAATACATTATTTCATCAGTGTATCGTCATGGCATCGTCCGGAGAGGAGGGTAAGGATGCTTTTATTTCTTCTCACCTTGAGGATCTCGCGAATAATTTTCCCTCTTCAGAGCAATTGAAAATATCACAATTCGCTTTCGCTCATGGTCTGAAATACAAAGAGACAATGAGCTTCTACAAGCGCTATACTGAAATCGCTACACTTTACAACAGCCTGTCCACTCTGCCGTTTCATAGACGCGAGCAAATGAAAATCAAGCAAGAAATGGATACGCTGTTCGCGTATTTGATGAGGCGCTGGAAAGTGTCCGCAGAATCACTATGTCAATTGTTGTTTTTAGGTAATCCGGACTTTGCAACAAAAACAACATCATTCCTTTCGAGTGGATCTATTTCTAGACGAACACACGGCTTGTTCACGACTGTTCTCATCATCTTCCTCGCGCTCATCGTCGCCCTCCTCGTCGGCATCAAGCACTACTACCACGGGTGCGAGTGCGGAGAGATCGAACCCATATACCCGGCCATTCCGAGCTCGCCATCCTCATCGCTCCCCGTCACCGACACCACCGTCTTCGAGTCGTAAAGAGCGCAGAGCTGTGAGGGTTTTTGATGACGATCGCACCATCCATGGTTGCACAAATGTAACAGAAAAGGAGGAGGAGAACCCTGCTAGCAGCACTAGCGGCAATATGCGAGACACCACATTTGTGAGACACCCGCGAGCATCTGCAATTGTCGGCTTCAAACCGTGCATGGTGGTGTTCTTGTGCCAACAATGTCGCCAGCGCTCACGCGATAGTCTTCCCGATTATCGCGTCACCGAGACGATCTATCATATTCACATGTGCCAATCGTGTGTTAGCACAAACTTGGCGCTTCGCTTCGATGAGCCTCGCCCGTGGGTTCAATCGGTCCGCCGCGGCTCTCGCAAACCGCACACCAAGACGAGAGTGACACAGGGCTCGCGAAAACGCTAGTTGTTTGCATGAGATTGATGATGATGATGATGATGATGATGATGATGATGATGATGATGATGATGATGATGATGATGATGATGATGATGATGTGTTTGTTCGTAAAGTGTTGTCATTGTAAATGCTGTGTCATTGATGAGGGGGGGGTGGTGGTGGTGGTGGTGGCGATCGCTCGTTTCACAGAATAAAGCTGCACACTGGCTTGTTTGAGCGCATTCTGCGTAGACCACGGCTAGACTACAGCAAGCTCTCGAGTGCACAGTTAGGTATAATCATCGAACTCTTTCACAACTTTCTCCGAATAAGATTACTGTGACGGCACGTGAAAAAAAAAAACGCTGCTCAAGTGGATTGGAGTGACCTTCGAGAGAGTGTACAAGGCGTGTATTGAGCCAGGACTGCTATATGCAGCAGAAGGATAATTTCCTGCAAACGAGACAGACATGGCAAGACTCGAAAGAGTGAATGTGCATGCAGCCAGGCTGGTGCAGAATGATTTCACGTCATCGGATGGCCGAGTGCTGGAGAAGGCTAAGTGGAACACGGTGAAGAAGACCGTGAGCGAAAGAAGGAGGGTGCTCATGTGCAATTATGTGCACGGAGTGCGAGCCCCTCCAGATGGAATACTGGTCCTGGTGTCGGACAGTGGAGTGAGAAGGACAGCACGCGGTGGCCACTCACTAAAAGTGATGGAGCCTGTGGTGACAAGTGCGAGACTGCACGTAAACGAGTTGAGAAGGCTTTGGAATGCCCTACCGGAGAAGGGTGTATGGGAGGAGAGCAAACAGTCGTTCAAGCGTGCTGTCAATAATCTGTGAATTGTGACTGTCGGAGACGGTGTTTTATCTTAATAACAGTTGTGTTTATCGACTAGCGTGCTTCTATAGCACGTTAGTAGAACTAACCTAGTTCTCACAGTCGTTATAATCCAAGGCTCTGTCTTGTTTTCGGCTGAGAACAATTGGTACGGCTATATCCTTGTTACTCTCTATGAGTAGTGAGATAAACGCAATACCAACAAATTAAAAAAAACATCTCACACACTTTGACACGCTGAAGAAACACATTGAGGCTGGCTCCCCTACAAATGCCAGCGTAGCTAACAGCAGGATTGTGGACAAACGGAGAACATTATCACGCCGAATGCCTGTTGCTGTCGCCCCCATTTCCACATCACTATCTCCTCTACCACCACGAACGCGAAAACAAGTGGTGCGACATGGGCGGCATCTCAAGAAGCGCAAAGTGACAGTTATTGACACTCACGACGCTTCGACAGATGCGAGTGATAGAGATGCACTCGCTCCCAGCACTATCACTGATCAACTCAAAAAGAGCAAAGTGGATGCGGCGGCGGCGGCTGACGACTCTCGTGAAAAAGGAGGAGATGTATCTTCACAACAACAACAACAACAGAAATTAAACGGTATTGTGAAATCTACGAGAAACCGTGTGGTTTTTCGTAAACACGGTCTCTCTCGCTGAAGGACGATCCGAGTTTTGTTGAGCGCAAAGTGATAACGCTGTTAGCTAATCTCTAATCTCGAGTGAGTCTAATAAGAGCGCGTTTATTAATAAGCGGGACCGGCGATGGAGAGATGCTATGCGAAGACGAATTGTGCAGGTTGAGAAAATGCGCGCTGAGAGCGACAAAAATCTCCAACTCTGTCCAAAACGCCTCAAACTCTTCAAGGATGTGTCTTCGAAAAAATGGTGGCATAATACACTGTTACGTTTACGTAAAAAAAAACAACAGCGACGCCTTGACAATAAAAGAAAGGAGGATACGAGCGCTGACGCCGAAGAGCGAGCCGGAGCAGACGGAAGCGTAGACGAATCACCTTTTCCTCATCCACAAAAAAACGACAACCCTACATCAGCCGCACGTGATTATGATGATGATGAGGAAGAAAAAGATGATAAAAATGTGCCGATAAAGAAAGAGACTGTCACAAAAAGGAAAAGGATGTGAAAAACGCAAACGAAAAACATCTATAAAACGCGAGGCGGGAGATGAGCCCGATGTCAAGATGTCGGTTCACAAAGGAGATCCATCCGTATCACGTCGCCATAAAAAGGCTGGTTTTGCTGTGGCGGCGGTGAAGAAAGAAGTGTTGAGTGATCAAGAAGGCAGTGGATTAGCGTCACCGTAACAAGCGAGACTTCGTGTTTGTTCGTTGTAGTGATGATGCTAATGATGTTGTTTTGCCTTTGAGTACGTAATAATAAAAGAGTGAATTCAAACCGAAAATGTGTCTTTGGTTGTTTTGCAATGGTGAATGATGGTGAGGATGTGCGTAATAAATTGCTTGCGTCGCTCTATACGGATTTGGACAAAGATTCTGCGTTCACATCTGCTCAAAGGCTTTTGAACGATTCGCGAAAAGTGGACTCGAAAATCACCCGAGAGCACATCCGAGACTTCCTTCTCGCACCTACACCCTCCACAAGCCTGCAAGGGGCAACTATCCGCGAAATCGGACTAGGAGTACTGGTATTTTGAAAAGTGTACAGAGCGATTTGTGCGATATGCAATTGTTGCATCAGAAAAAATTGGGGTATCGATATATTCTGACAACCATCGATGTGTATTCGCGTTTCGCCTGGGCTGCCCCCTGAAAAACAAGGGCGGTGAGGAGGTGCGAGACGCCCTAGCAAAAATGTTTGATAGACGAAAAATGTTGATATTGGTTACCGATGCGGGAAAAGAGTTTCTCGATCGACATGTGCAAACATTAGATGATGTTCTAACATGTTTAGACTGAATCGCACCTTGAAAAGTCGTCTCTACAAATATTTGACGCATGCTGACACGGAGCGATGGCTGGAGGCACTGCCGAAAATTGTGGACGCTATCAATCACTCTGTTAACCGCTCAATCGGAATGTGCCCCGTTGATGTGAAAAATGGAAGTATTGAAGAGAGGGAAAAGGCGACAGCGGCGGCCGGGCGCACCCCTCGAAGGAAACCGCTGCAGAAGTCAAAATACAAAGTCGGACAAAAAGTGCGCATGTCAAAGAATCAGTCCGTGTTCAGCAAACAATATCTGCCCACATTTTCCGAGGAGATTTTCACAATCGATTCGATACAGTTACGAGATCCTCTAATCTATAAGCTTCGTGACTATACCGGTGAGCTCGTAGAGGGCAGTTTTTACGAGCCCGAAATCACACCGTCCACCTCACAAGTGCATCGCATCGAAAAGGTTATTATAAAGCGAACCAAGCAAGGAAAGAAAGAGTGTCTGGTCAAGTGGCTCGGCTTTGACAACACCCACAACTTTTTGGGTGCCATGTGAGGAGATTGAAAATCTGCAAGTCAACGAAACAAAGTGATGGTGAGCGAGACACAAATCGATCGTTTATTCTTCCTTTGGCACATATGCAATGTGATACTCGTCGAAAACACAACTCAGATATTTCAAATGTTCGGGCGTTGTCTGGCACTCGTTAATGACAAAGTGTCCGAATGGATCGCGGGTCGCATCGCGATACGCCTCGATTACAAACTGAGGGTTGGTGGGGGAAGTTGTTGAGCGAGAACACAAATCTGTGTTAGGTCCATGGGATTTTTTGTGTGAGTACCATGCATGTAGTTTGCGTTCGTTCTCGATGTTCGATCATGCCCAGCGAATGTGTTCTGGTACCCGTATATCACACTCACATTTTTGCGATGAATTGTTCGTGTATGAATGTTAGTGAGAGCCTCTTTTTTTAGTTTTGTAGTACTCTGCCTGGTCTTCAATGACTATCAACGTTTTCGTTTTCGGATTCACGTAGCTCAAATCGACGGGACCATCAATCCCCTTAACAAATGAGTGTACGGGAAGGTGTGCGGTGGAGCATCCCTGAAACCAGAGCACCTCTTTGACGCCCGGAAACATGGGCGCGAGGTGATCGAAAACACGTCGCAAAAACGTGTTTTTTGTGGGTCCCGCTCGGACAACTTCTTGTGTAGGTCCCGCTCGGACAGTGTAGGTCCCGCTCGGACAACTTCTTACCAACAGGCTCGCGTGAGTGTTGAGGCAAAAGTGTGTACGCGATGCGTGGATGTGCTATTTTACACACACCCCGCGGTCTCTACGGTGTATTGTAGTATTTTGCCATACTCTGTGCTCCGAAATGTGAAGAACATTTACTGATTGTAGTGCCGGTGTGTGGAGAGTACGTGCAGGTCGTATCGCTTTCGTTCAATCTCATCCACTACATTCCGATTTGTTCGACACGATCGAGAGCATTCAAATCACCGTGTGTGACGAGCGTGGACAGGAGATATCCTTCAACTTTGTCACCATCATTGCCACCCTACACTGAGAGAGAGAGAGAGGTTTTTCCTCTCTAACTCAAGGGAAGCTAGAGCCAGCATACTAACACTCTTTGTGGCGGAAGGGTAGAAGAATGCGGGTTGTTGTGTGCGGGAAGTAGAGAGTAGACCGGAGTGGTGAGGTCAAACGGCGCTTCGGAGAATCCAGCGTGTTCACTGGGTGGCAGTGCTCCAAGAAGTTCCAGCGCGTGAAAGAAAGAAAAATCCATATGGAGATCACGATTAAAGAGAACATGAAAACTGGAAAGTTGTAATTTCGGTACCTTGTATTCACGCATTGTGTAGACTCCGGGCGCAATACGCATCCAGAACCTTATCATTGAGATCGAGTCACGGACACGAGTCATAGAGTCGTTCACGTCACCAGCGAGACCTTCGGTTGCCCATGTATCCAGATCATGCAACTTCTGCTCCTGCAGCTCCTGCAGCAGAGCAACGAGGACTCTGTACACCTTGTAGCACCTCACCGCCACCACCTCCACTACTACTATTACCTCACCATCCCGAAAAAATATGTACATTACCGCTACTCTATAAACCTACAATAACATGTATCAGTTGATTGATGAAAAGTCGGAGAAGGAGACGCTGCCAGAGCTCAACTTTTTCCACCTACTACCCACACAAGTTGGTGTCGCAAACACGCGATAGGTTGCGCATGTTCTCGCAAACACTCTGCTACAAAGAGGACCTAAGTGTCGCAAACACGCGATGGGTTGCGCATGTTCTCGCAAACACTCTGCTACAAAGAGGACCTAACGAGAAAAAAATGACGACTCGCTCGCCTACCTTGACCTCCAAAAGACCTACGTGTGTTTGAGTTTGACGCTACAAGTGCTCGACGAAAACGATATCACGATTAGTGAGGAGCTGCGCCGAGATTTGATGGATGGAGCGGTTGCGCGCGATAAGATATCGATGGTATCATGTGGAAGTGTCGCCGGCGACGACAGTCGAATGAATACAAGTGGTAGTGAAGCGAGGAAACTTCCGACCCCAAAGTGCTAAAATTGGAGGGTCGCGTGAAGCGGAGTATACGCAAAGATGACAATTTTCCGTATCGGATAAGAGTTTGAATCTGTTTCTTTATTTTTATTCAAAGTACTTTGGCATTTGGAAATTTCATAATTGTCAAAGCATTGTTAAAACAACAACAACAACACAGTATCGATAATAGTCACGTCACATCAACATTGCGCGCATTAAGTTTACAATTATAACAAACTGATTGAAAAACTGTGTTATGACCACACGCACGGATGTGAAAGGGGCGTTAGAAAATGGTACGGCGTGAAATCAATAGACAGAAATTTACTACGAGCTCTTTCGAATCTCAGCTTACTTGCTTGAAACGAATATCTCAGTGCCGGCGAACCTGGGCTAAAACTGTTGGTATACGATAGACAGAGAGCGAGTCTGTCTTTTTGTTGGTCAAAAGGAGACCAGTTCAATAGGTTTTTCATACAGTTTTTATTTACGATAATGAAAGCAAATGTCTGATAGATTGGTTGAAGGTTTTCGGTGAGAGTGAGTGACGAACAGGGCACGTGTTTATGTGTGTAACAAGCGGGCCGAGGTGGTCAAAGGATAGCGCGAGAGACAAGAGTTGTTAGATAGACAGACGGCATGAGATCTTTCCATACTGGCTGTATTCATTTCAACAAACTACAGACATAGTGTAACAGAAACCGTGATGTTATGTCTGTAGTTTGTTGAAATGAATACAGCCAGTATGGAAAGATCTCATGCCGTCTGTCTATCTAACAACTCTTGTCTCTCGCGCTATCCTTTGACCACCTCGGCCCGCTTGTTACACACATAAACACGTGCCCTGTTCGTCACTCACTCTCACCGAAAACCTTCAACCAATCTATCAGACATTTGCTTTCATTATCGTAAATAAAAACTGTATGAAAAACCTATTGAACTGGTCTCCTTTTGACCAACAAAAAGACAGACTCGCTCTCTGTCTATCGTATACCAACAGTTTTAGCCCAGGTTCGCCGGCACTGAGATATTCGTTTCAAGCAAGTAAGCTGAGATTCGAAAGAGCTCGTAGTAAATTTCTGTCTATTGATTTCACGCCGTACCATTTTCTAACGCCCCTTTCACATCCGTGCGTGTGGTCATAACACAGTTTTTCAATCAGTTTGTTATAATTGTAAACTTAATGCGCGCAATGTTGATGTGACGTGACTATTATCGATACTGTGTTGTTGTTGTTGTTTTAACAATGCTTTGACAATTATGAAATTTCCAAATGCCAAAGTACTTTGAATAAAAATAAAGAAACAGATTCAAACTCTTATCCGATACGGAAAATTGTCATCTTTGCGTATACTCCGCTTCACGCGACCCTCCAATTTTAGCACTTTGGGGTCGGAAGTTTCCTCGCTTCACTACCACTTGTATTCATTCGACTGTCGTCGCCGGCGACACTTCCACATGATACCATCGATATCTTATCGCGCGCAACCGCTCCATCCATCAAATCTCGGCGCAGCTCCTCACTAATCGTGATATCGTTTTCGTCGAGCACTTGTAGCGTCAAACTCAAACACACGTAGGTCTTTTGGAGGTCAAGGTAGGCGAGCGAGTCGTCATTTTTTTCTCGTTAGGTCCTCTTTGTAGCAGAGTGTTTGCGAGAACATGCGCAACCCATCGCGTGTTTGCGACACTTAGGTCCTCTTTGTAGCAGAGTGTTTGCGAGAACATGCGCAACCTATCGCGTGTTTGCGACACCAACTTGTGTGGGTAGTAGGTGGAAAAAGTTGAGCTCTGGCAGCGTCTCCTTCTCCGACTTTTCATCAATCAACTGATACATGTTATTGTAGGTTTATAGAGTAGCGGTAATGTACATATTTTTTCGGGATGGTGAGGTAATAGTAGTAGTGGAGGTGGTGGCGGTGAGGTGCTACAAGGTGTACAGAGTCCTCGTTGCTCTGCTGCAGGAGCTGCAGGAGCAGAAGTTGCATGATCTGGATACATGGGCAACCGAAGGTCTCGCTGGTGACGTGAACGACTCTATGACTCGTGTCCGTGACTCGATCTCAATGATAAGGTTCTGGATGCGTATTGCGCCCGGAGTCTACACAATGCGTGAATACAAGGTACCGAAATTACAACTTTCCAGTTTTCATGTTCTCTTTAATCGTGATCTCCATATGGATTTTTCTTTCTTTCACGCGCTGGAACTTCTTGGAGCACTGCCACCCAGTGAACACGCTGGATTCTCCGAAGCGCCGTTTGACCTCACCACTCCGGTCTACTCTCTACTTCCCGCACACAACAACCCGCATTCTTCTACCCTTCCGCCACAAAGAGTGTTAGTATGCTGGCTCTAGCTTCCCTTGAGTTAGAGAGGAAAAACCTCTCTCTCTCTCTCAGTGTAGGGTGGCAATGATGGTGACAAAGTTGAAGGATATCTCCTGTCCACGCTCGTCACACACGGTGATTTGAATGCTCTCGATCGTGTCGAACAAATCGGAATGTAGTGGATGAGATTGAACGAAAGCGATACGACCTGCACGTACTCTCCACACACCGGCACTACAATCAGTAAATGTTCTTCACATTTCGGAGCACAGAGTATGGCAAAATACTACAATACACCGTAGAGACCGCGGGGTGTGTGTAAAATAGCACATCCACGCATCGCGTACACACTTTTGCCTCAACACTCACGCGAGCCTGTTGGTAAGAAGTTGTCCGAGCGGGACCTACACTGTCCGAGCGGGACCTACACAAGAAGTTGTCCGAGCGGGACCCACAAAAAACACGTTTTTGCGACGTGTTTTCGATCACCTCGCGCCCATGTTTCCGGGCGTCAAAGAGGTGCTCTGGTTTCAGGGATGCTCCACCGCACACCTTCCCGTACACTCATTTGTTAAGGGGATTGATGGTCCCGTCGATTTGAGCTACGTGAATCCGAAAACGAAAACGTTGATAGTCATTGAAGACCAGGCAGAGTACTACAAAACTAAAAAAAGAGGCTCTCACTAACATTCATACACGAACAATTCATCGCAAAAATGTGAGTGTGATATACGGGTACCAGAACACATTCGCTGGGCATGATCGAACATCGAGAACGAACGCAAACTACATGCATGGTACTCACACAAAAAATCCCATGGACCTAACACAGATTTGTGTTCTCGCTCAACAACTTCCCCCACCAACCCTCAGTTTGTAATCGAGGCGTATCGCGATGCGACCCGCGATCCATTCGGACACTTTGTCATTAACGAGTGCCAGACAACGCCCGAACATTTGAAATATCTGAGTTGTGTTTTCGACGAGTATCACATTGCATATGTGCCAAAGGAAGAATAAACGATCGATTTGTGTCTCGCTCACCATCACTTTGTTTCGTTGACTTGCAGATTTTCAATCTCCTCACATGGCACCCAAAAAGTTGTGGGTGTTGTCAAAGCCGAGCCACTTGACCAGACACTCTTTCTTTCCTTGCTTGGTTCGCTTTATAATAACCTTTTCGATGCGATGCACTTGTGAGGTGGACGGTGTGATTTCGGGCTCGTAAAAACTGCCCTCTACGAGCTCACCGGTATAGTCACGAAGCTTATAGATTAGAGGATCTCGTAACTGTATCGAATCGATTGTGAAAATCTCCTCGGAAAATGTGGGCAGATATTGTTTGCTGAACACGGACTGATTCTTTGACATGCGCACTTTTTGTCCGACTTTGTATTTTGACTTCTGCAGCGGTTTCCTTCGAGGGGTGCGCCCGGCCGCCGCTGTCGCCTTTTCCCTCTCTTCAATACTTCCATTTTTCACATCAACGGGGCACATTCCGATTGAGCGGTTAACAGAGTGATTGATAGCGTCCACAATTTTCGGCAGTGCCTCCAGCCATCGCTCCGTGTCAGCATGCGTCAAATATTTGTAGAGACGACTTTTCAAGGTGCGATTCAGTCTAAACATGTTAGAACATCATCTAATGTTTGCACATGTCGATCGAGAAACTCTTTTCCCGCATCGGTAACCAATATCAACATTTTTCGTCTATCAAACATTTTTGCTAGGGCGTCTCGCACCTCCTCACCGCCCTTGTTTTTCAGGGGGCAGCCCAGGCGAAACGCGAATACACATCGATGGTTGTCAGAATATATCGATACCCCAATTTTTTCTGATGCAACAATTGCATATCGCACAAATCGCTCTGTACACTTTTCAAAATACCAGTACTCCTAGTCCGATTTCGCGGATAGTTGCCCCTTGCAGGCTTGTGGAGGGTGTAGGTGCGAGAAGGAAGTCTCGGATGTGCTCTCGGGTGATTTTCGAGTCCACTTTTCGCGAATCGTTCAAAAGCCTTTGAGCAGATGTGAACGCAGAATCTTTGTCCAAATCCGTATAGAGCGACGCAAGCAATTTATTACGCACATCCTCACCATCATTCACCATTGCAAAACAACCAAAGACACATTTTCGGTTTGAATTCACTCTTTTATTATTACGTACTCAAAGGCAAAACAACATCATTAGCATCATCACTACAACGAACAAACACGAAGTCTCGCTTGTTACGGTGACGCTAATCCACTGCCTTCTTGATCACTCAACACTTCTTTCTTCACCGCCGCCACAGCAAAACCAGCCTTTTTATGGCGACGTGATACGGATGGATCTCCTTTGTGAACCGACATCTTGACATCGGGCTCATCTCCCGCCTCGCGTTTTATAGATGTTTTTCGTTTGCGTTTTTCACATCCTTTTCCTTTTTTGTGACAGTCTCTTTCTTTATCGGCACATTTTTATCATCTTTTTCTTCCTCATCATCATCATAATCACGTGCGGCTGATGTAGGGTTGTCGTTTTTTTGTGGATGAGGAAAAGGTGATTCGTCTACGCTTTCCGTCTGCTCCGGCTCGCTCTTCGGCGTCAGCGCTCGTATCCTCCTTTCTTTTATTGTCAAGGCGTCGCTGTTGTTTTTTTTTACGTAAACGTAACAGTGTATTATGCCACCATTTTTTCGAAGACACATCCTTGAAGAGTTTGAGGCGTTTTGGACAGAGTTGGAGATTTTTGTCGCTCTCAGCGCGCATTTTCTCAACCTGCACAATTCGTCTTCGCATAGCATCTCTCCATCGCCGGTCCCGCTTATTAATAAACGCGCTCTTATTAGACTCACTCGAGATTAGAGATTAGCTAACAGCGTTATCACTTTGCGCTCAACAAAACTCGGATCGTCCTTCAGCGAGAGAGACCGTGTTTACGAAAAACCACACGGTTTCTCGTAGATTTCACAATACCGTTTAATTTCTGTTGTTGTTGTTGTTGTGAAGATACATCTCCTCCTTTTTCACGAGAGTCGTCAGCCGCCGCCGCCGCATCCACTTTGCTCTTTTTGAGTTGATCAGTGATAGTGCTGGGAGCGAGTGCATCTCTATCACTCGCATCTGTCGAAGCGTCGTGAGTGTCAATAACTGTCACTTTGCGCTTCTTGAGATGCCGCCCATGTCGCACCACTTGTTTTCGCGTTCGTGGTGGTAGAGGAGATAGTGATGTGGAAATGGGGGCGACAGCAACAGGCATTCGGCGTGATAATGTTCTCCGTTTGTCCACAATCCTGCTGTTAGCTACGCTGGCATTTGTAGGGGCGCCAGCCTCAATGTGTTTCTTCAGCGTGTCAAAGTGTGTGAGATGTTTTTTTTTAATTTGTTGGTATTGCGTTTATCTCACTACTCATAGAGAGTAACAAGGATATAGCCGTACCAATTGTTCTCAGCCGAAAACAAGACAGAGCCTTGGATTATAACGACTGTGAGAACTAGGTTAGTTCTACTAACGTGCTATAGAAGCACGCTAGTCGATAAACACAACTGTTATTAAGATAAAACACCGTCTCCGACAGTCACAATTCACAGATTATTGACAGCACGCTTGAACGACTGTTTGCTCTCCTCCCATACACCCTTCTCCGGTAGGGCATTCCAAAGCCTTCTCAACTCGTTTACGTGCAGTCTCGCACTTGTCACCACAGGCTCCATCACTTTTAGTGAGTGGCCACCGCGTGCTGTCCTTCTCACTCCACTGTCCGACACCAGGACCAGTATTCCATCTGGAGGGGCTCGCACTCCGTGCACATAATTGCACATGAGCACCCTCCTTCTTTCGCTCACGGTCTTCTTCACCGTGTTCCACTTAGCCTTCTCCAGCACTCGGCCATCCGATGACGTGAAATCATTCTGCACCAGCCTGGCTGCATGCACATTCACTCTTTCGAGTCTTGCCATGTCTGTCTCGTTTGCAGGAAATTATCCTTCTGCTGCATATAGCAGTCCTGGCTCAATACACGCCTTGTACACTCTCTCGAAGGTCACTCCAATCCACTTGAGCAGCGTTTTTTTTTCACGTGCCGTCACAGTAATCTTATTTCGGAGAAAGTTGTGAAAGAGTTCGATGATTATACCTAACTGTGCACTCGAGAGCTTGCTGTAGTCTAGCCGTGGTCTACGCAGAATGCGCTCAAACAAGCCAGTGTGCAGCTTTATTCTGTGAAACGAGCGATCGCCACCACCACCACCACCACCCCCCCTCATCAATGACACAGCATTTACAATGACAACACTTTACGAACAAACACATCATCATCATCATCATCATCATCATCATCATCATCATCATCATCATCATCATCATCATCATCATCATCAATCTCATGCAAACAACTAGCGTTTTCGCGAGCCCTGTGTCACTCTCGTCTTGGTGTGCGGTTTGCGAGAGCCGCGGCGGACCGATTGAACCCACGGGCGAGGCTCATCGAAGCGAAGCGCCAAGTTTGTGCTAACACACGATTGGCACATGTGAATATGATAGATCGTCTCGGTGACGCGATAATCGGGAAGACTATCGCGTGAGCGCTGGCGACATTGTTGGCACAAGAACACCACCATGCACGGTTTGAAGCCGACAATTGCAGATGCTCGCGGGTGTCTCACAAATGTGGTGTCTCGCATATTGCCGCTAGTGCTGCTAGCAGGGTTCTCCTCCTCCTTTTCTGTTACATTTGTGCAACCATGGATGGTGCGATCGTCATCAAAAACCCTCACAGCTCTGCGCTCTTTACGACTCGAAGACGGTGGTGTCGGTGACGGGGAGCGATGAGGATGGCGAGCTCGGAATGGCCGGGTATATGGGTTCGATCTCTCCGCACTCGCACCCGTGGTAGTAGTGCTTGATGCCGACGAGGAGGGCGACGATGAGCGCGAGGAAGATGATGAGAACAGTCGTGAACAAGCCGTGTGTTCGTCTAGAAATAGATCCACTCGAAAGGAATGATGTTGTTTTTGTTGCAAAGTCCGGATTACCTAAAAACAACAATTGACATAGTGATTCTGCGGACACTTTCCAGCGCCTCATCAAATACGCGAACAGCGTATCCATTTCTTGCTTGATTTTCATTTGCTCGCGTCTATGAAACGGCAGAGTGGACAGGCTGTTGTAAAGTGTAGCGATTTCAGTATAGCGCTTGTAGAAGCTCATTGTCTCTTTGTATTTCAGACCATGAGCGAAAGCGAATTGTGATATTTTCAATTGCTCTGAAGAGGGAAAATTATTCGCGAGATCCTCAAGGTGAGAAGAAATAAAAGCATCCTTACCCTCCTCTCCGGACGATGCCATGACGATACACTGATGAAATAATGTATTTCCTGTTATAATAGAGTGTTGTGGGCAGGGCTTATGCAAAAGGTACTCAGTCAGTGGTGAAAAAGGTTGTCGCGGTCGGCTCGTTGTTCCGTCTTGTTGCTGGCGAATAATGTGCCGTCCGCGTTTGCCACTCACCGTACTTGTTATTGCACTGCTGCCGCCGACGACACAGTATTCACTGTATCTATTCCACAATCTACTATAGGGTAGGTGCTTGCCTCCTACTATAACAATAATATCAGAAAAATCTGTTATCAAAACGATTGTAGCTTCCTGTCAACCACCCCCCCCCCCTCTACACTCATCAACTGTCCTATTTTCCTATTTCACTTCTTTTTTTTTGGTAAGTAGAACATGTTCAAAGCATTAACATTAGATTAATATTTGTACATGTTGTAATTATAGGGATGTGTCGATGTGTATGAAGACGTCTCATCCTCCTCCTCCTCCTCTTCACCACTGCTGCTGCTGTTACTGCACACATGTCATAAATGTTCATCAATGCGTGCTGTCTTTTTCATCACAGTATGACGAGAGAGCGAGCAAGAGAGAGTCTTTACCTCTAACCCCATTCCCCCTATCACACTGTCAACACACCCACGCGCAACACGGCTGGGCGTGCGTATATATATATATATATATATAGTAACGCAGGAGGCAAGACGGAATCATTTAATTTATTGAGAGAATGAGCCTCGAATGCTGTCGATTACAGCTTGTATACACCATCAACGTTTCTCACAACATATTCTGTCAGCGAAACTCCAGTCGTTATCTGCATACATCACTGCTATAACCATTACCAGTTGATGTCCTCATCAACGAACTAACGTTACACAACAAAATACAATAGTGACGGCATATACGGTATATACACTAACTGTAACTGTAAACAATGCGAGGTAAAAAGTTTAATATTCAATTAGAAATGAATCAGAGAAAAGATAGATACTTAACTAGTAAACCAAGGGCTCACGAGACTATAAATCTGCCATCTCAATCGAACGTCAATCAACAAATCTCACGACCTGTCTCCCTTGTCGTTGGCGACTTAGCGGTCTTCTCTCTTGAGCAGCAGCAGCGTCCGTCTGCCCTCCTGGTCTTCGGCCGTTGTCCTCGATCGGCTCCTCTCTGCTCTCTCCCCCGCGCGTCCACAGCGACCGGCAGGGAACACTCCAGGAATACTCGAGGCACAACGCTGGAATACAGGAATGGAAGCGGCCAGGCAATATAGGTGCCCCAGAGGCGGTTAGAGTCGAAACCACTCGCTGGCTACCAGTAACGCAGGAGGTAAGATAAGACGGAATCATTTATTGAGAGAATGAGCCACGAATGCTGTCGATTACAGCTAATATACACCATCAACCTTTCTCACAACATATCCTGTCAGCGAAACTCCAGTCGTTATCTGCATACATCACTATATCAACATGAGGGGCAGAGCGTACATTATGTATAAAAGCAGTTGAAATAGGAAACAAGTTCATCATGAGTGGAAGTTTTATTCCATTCACTTCCCACCACCACTACCCGCACAGTTTGAACACACCCCTATGCCTACAGAAGAGCGACAATTGTATGTCTATAGCTATAGTGGCTCCCCCATTTTGGCGGTAGGCAAGTTGTGAATCGTCATTCTTTTACTATGCACAAGCGCATACTTGATACGTTGAACAGTTGACATTTTCTTCATTGCGCACTCTGAAAACCGCTCGACCGGTGTCTGTTGACCGATCAGTGACGATTAGTTTCTGGAAATGACATGCAAATGAGCGTGTTCGATACAGTATCCGTGAACCTGAGACTGTCAATCCCTCTACACCCATCCTTCTCCACTTCACCACTGCTACTGTTGCTGCACACATGCGATAGATTTTCACCAACGCGTGCTGTTTTCAACAGAACATGACGAGAGAACAAGCGAGCGAAAGACCCCTCGACAACAACTCTAGACACGCCTGGTGTATGTTGTGAAAAGAGAAAGTGTGGGTGCAGTGTGCACTTTGCAGGTGCACATGCCCTCATAGAAAACACGTAAACTGATAGTGCAAACCATTTCCGGACATTTCGTACAGTATAATGAGTGCATTGCGTATAAGTAACATACGCTAATCCAAAGTACATTTCGGGTGCAACTTGCACCGGGTGCATTTTGAATGCACTTTACACCAGATAGGTTGCGAAACGTTCGACGTCATGAAAATATCACTCACTCGATATGCTTCACACATACCAGAGGCGCAACACAATCGCACAGTGCACTCGAGACAGCTTTCCATTTGGCGAGCGCATCGGCTACCCGCAACCACATCAGCCACGCAATCACAATGCGCATAACTAAAAATTGTGAACAAGTTTGCAGCAGACACGTTCAAAACAAAAACTGAGATTGAACAGACTGTCTCCTCAGTCCCATCTCTCTTTCTTAGTTTAACAAAAACATTCATTTCTCACAGCCTACCATCTCTCCTTCTCCTTCATTGGCACTTTGATCGGATGGCCTTTCTGAACGGGTTGCGTGTACATCAACATGAACAAATTGTGTGTATCCTCTGTTATAATATTCCAAACTGCAATAACCCTCATCTTTCGTCACTACCGTAACCACCCATCAAATAAGCAAAGGGGCGGAGCGTACATTATGTATAAAAGCAATTAAAATAGAAAACAAGCGCACAACTATTCACTATGAGTGGAAGTTTTATTCCACTCGCTTCCCACCACCACTACCCGCACTGTTTGAACACCCCCGTATTCCTACAGAAAAGCGACAATTGTAAGTTTTATAGCTATGTGTATATAATTTTTTGAAAAAAAAATTCAGCCCCCGAACTTGTCTACATTGGACACTTTTTGTACAAACTGGAGACGGATGCTGTTTCAACTGTTTGGATGGACTATTGGCCGGCGTGCACATACATGGGAAATATGCAAGAATACTTCCGGTTCGGTGATTTGACAGAATTTCTCTCTCTCTCTCTCTATCTCTATCTCTATTGTTGTTTATAGATGTGTTCTTCATCTCGAAACTGCCGCTGATACTGAAGTGGGTGTCGTCACACCAGATGATATGAGGCATGGAAGCTACTTCCCCATTTCACATCTGTTCACACCGTCTCCCACAGACGATCCAAACTCGAACATTATGCCATTGATATATACTCCTTCTCCTCTTCAGTATCCCTACATTCCGGACATTGAATACCCACAACACCCCGATAGCAACCCATCGAATACCACCTATTCCGATTTCACTCAACTCTGAATAGAGTGAAGTGACATGTGGGCGGGGCTTATGCGAAAGGTGCTCAGTCGGTGATATAAAAGCGTTGCGGTCGACTCGTTAGTTCACTCGCTCACTGTTGCTAGCGGGGAAATGTGTCGCCCGCTTTCGCCCTAACATTCGCTGTTTCTCTTCAGATATCTACTATAAACGTGAGTGCTCGCCGTGTGTGTGTGTGTGTGTGCGTGTGTGCGTGTGAAGCCGTCTCCTCCTCTTCACCACCACCACCACCACCACTGCTGCTGGTGTTGCTGCACACATGCGATAAAAACTTGCATCGATGTGTGCTGACTTTTACTTTAAACAAAAGTATGACGAGAGAGAACGAACAACAACAACTCTCTAGACACACCTGGTCTATGTTGTGGAGAGAGAGAGAGAGAGAAAGTGTGGGTGCAGTGTGAACTCTGCAGGTGCGCATGACCTCATAGAAAACACGTAAACTGATAGTGCAAACCATTTCCGGACAATACGTACAGTACAATGAGTTCATTACGTATAATTAATATACGGTAATCGAAAGTACATTTTGGGTGCAACTTGCACCCTATAGGTTGTGAAACCTTCGACGTCATGTAATCTAGGCCAAACATATACTACTCACCGACAAGACTCGCTTCTCCGCCCAACTCTTCCGAGCTGATGAGACCAGTGTGGTTTGTGAATGAAAGGTCGTGATGAAGATGTGCAAGTATCAGTTCAGTGCTACAGCGGTCCATCGTTCAATCACTCAACGATGGAGGCACTCTGTCGCTTCACCAAGACGCCGGGAGAATCGCTCGGATTCTTGCAGGCATGACGGGCGAGAGATTGAAATTACTGGGCTATGGTGTCCTGCCAGTCTTCTTTCGACCCCGCACAGTGCTCATAAGTGTCTTGAATTGGGGACTGCATACCTTCACATTTACCTTTACCTGTCGGCCAACTTTATCGATTTCTATTTCAAAACTTCTCTCTGTTTAGGTGTTCGCCAACCTGGATCTCTTGACATGTGCCAACAATGGCGCGCACGTGTTCGCACAACTTCGATTGCAGGTGAGCATTGGTGTACACACTCAAGAACTGGTGAACACCCAAACAGCGTATAACTACTCGCTACTTCCTGAAGGGCCTTGAACGAGCATTGCAATCATGTCAAGCAACATTTAGCAAACGCTGCCACTGCTCGCGTTCTACGTCGACGGCTCGCCGGTAGACAGTCGCCACTTGATCGTGGCATCGCCCCGCCTCGCAGCCGCCATCCTAGCCCTGCCACTAGCCAAGCACGAACACGGGCGTGAGTGATCTTTAGGTCTGTAATATGCGACGCAGCGCACATTTCGGCTTCAAAATCGATAATGTGTCTTTTCTACACAAAGCCACTGGATCTTTGAGTAGCCAAATTGACCCTTTTGTTTTGAGTATTGTCGCGGCCATTGGCAACGCAAGATGTTTTTCCCCCGAGACTTTCCAACAACGCAGAGTTTCGCCAGTGGATAGTGATGCTCGAGTACTGAGAAACACACAGGCTTGCTCGGCCGCCTGATCCGTCCCGACCTCTCCTCCGCCAATCTGCAGTGGTTTCAAGACATCTGCCGCAACAAGCTCGTGCAACTCTTCGACGTCCAGTACACAGATCCCGTGACCAACAAATGTATGTTCATTTATAATACAAGACGCATCCATGCACTTCACAGTCGTGCAAATTCTTTCGACCGACGCGAAGGGGAAGCAGACTCAAGTGGTCCCTGTTTCGACGCTGCAAGGCTACTGCGTCTCCGAGAGGGTGTGTGAGGCGACCATTCCGCTCTACGCCGCCGATCGAAAAGGTGAGCCGGCCGCCGAGAAGTCGCACCAGCACATTCGCAGCATTGCCCCCTGTGCTACCGGCTCATCACTGTTGGTGGTCCCGGCCGGTAGGACCACACACTCAGTTCAGTGAAAGGGACCGAAAGCGGATGTGTGCGTAGTGTAATTGCATGTATTGTATTTTAGTTCTCACTAATTCAGGCTACGAGCGGCTGATCACATCGCGAGCCGTCGAGATCGACGAGAACGTCAATATGCCGCAATGGACTGCCGAGATTCCCGCCGAACCGATGTGCTACACATGGGCGTGAAGTTCACGGACGCAAAGCATGTTTTTCACACTGAGTAATAATAATGCATTATCGGCTGCTGTGCTGAAACAGCTGCTGTGCTACTCGTGGGAGTGAAAAAAGAAGAAAATACGTACTTCTTATTTTTTATGTATGAATTTCATAACATTTATTGATGCTGGCAAAGTTAGCATTATACCTACATCTTCGTTCTATTGTTTATTATCTATTCTATTTCTATGATTGTGTTGTCACAGTCAGCTAAATACATCTCAATTTTGGATAAATGTTTGAACGCCTATTGCGAAGTGTTATGTCATTAGTGACGGAGCCTGTGGATTTCGGATCACTTGCAAAACAGAAAAATCCGTGTTAGATGTTTTTGCCCCATTTTTTGTATGATAGTGTTCCCGGCAATACCCGGCACGACTAGCTTTTTGTAGGGTGATCACGCACCACGAGCCGTGACTTCACAAGATACACATCAAGTCATCGTCGAACTAGGCACAAGAGCGCAAAAGTCAAAACCGCATGCCTAAATGTAAATCTCTGAGTGAGCGAGACAACTGATATTTGTCCAGCCGCGTTTGCCAAGAAAAGGTCGTTGAATTTTGGCGACTCAAGGATCTATCTAGTCCGGAACTCTCAACACTCTCAACACTCGTACAACAAGTTATCAACATTTTATGGCATTTATACCGATAATGCATAATTATTACTCAGTGTGAAAAACATGCTTTGCGTCCGTGAACTTCACGCCCATGTGTAGCACATCGGTTCGGCGGGAATCTCGGCAGTCCATCGCGGCATATTGACGATATCGTCGATCTCGTAGGCGTGCGATGTGATCAGCCGCTCGTAGCCTGAATTAGTGAGAACTAAAATACAATACATGCAATTACACTACGCACACATCCGCTTTCGGTCCCTTTCACTGAACCGAGTGTGTGGTCCTACCGGCCGGGACCACCAACAGTGATGAGCCGGTAGCACAGGGGGCAATGCTGCGAATGTGCTGGTGCGTAAGATGCGTTACTGTAAGATGCGTCGTAGATGGTGAGCATCATGGTGACGCAGACATGGCAGTGGGAGAAGAACAAAGAGCTCACGTTGGACGAGGTCTGTGACGAGATTAGTACATAGAAGAGATTAGTACAACATTCTGCGGCTCATCGAACGATTCTGCGCGCAGAGATGGTGAGAAAGAGAGAGAGAGAGAGAGAGAGAGAGAGAGAGAGAGAGAGAGAGACTCAAGGGCCTCGCCTACACCTGGGTGCGAAACCAGTTGATCCGGCAGATGATCGAGGTGGGATTACCGTAGTTACGAAACTCACTTTGTCGATTCTTTCAGAAGCAGAAGAATCTTGACTACGTGGTTCGAATGCTGGTGTTTGTACACGAGTTCCGCAGGCTCTACGAAGTGGAGGAGGTCAGGTCTCTCTCCCTCTCTCCCTCTCTCTCTCCCTCTCTTCTCTTTGATTCCTCTCTCTCCTAGATGTGCTTCGCTCTCATCATCGACAAGCACACCGACCAGTTTCTGCTCGACTATGCTCACCGGGTATACTGTAGCTACCGTATGCATTATATACTACCGTAACCAGGGTTCGAACGCGGCCCGGAACGAGTTGCATGCCAAGCTCACCGCCGAGGGCCAATTCCGCACCAGCAGCATTCTCGTGAGTCACATTATCAATCGGCTATCGATCGATAATTCGACTGGATTGCTCGCCTTTCGACTAACTGACTCGGACTTTACATAGATACTCATCCGGCAGCCAAAACTCTATAAATTCGTACTATTCGGTGAATCCATAATTTTTGCAAAAAGATCAAATTATTCCCCTACCGTAACACTTATCTTTGCAAGAAGCTCAAATTATTCTCCTACCGTAACACTTATGTTTGCAAACAGATCAAATTATTCTCCTACCGTAACACTTACCTTTGCAAGAAGCTCGAATTATCCTCTCACCGCAACACTAATCTTTGCAAGAAGATCAAATTATTCTCCTAAAGTCGTCACCATGTTCGTGACCATGCACGTTTCATAGGTTGTGGCACATACTGCAAATAATTTCTTTTTAAAATAAAGGTCACAATTCGTCATAGGCAAGCAATCCGTGGTCTATGCTGAGACCATTGGACATGGTGTGGATCTCTTCAAATAGGCGAATGCAAAGTGCTTGCGCGCGAATAGTTATCCTGGAGAAGTGGAGGAGAGGCCTTTACTTTACACATACGCTGTTTTTCAGGAGCGTCTCAACGAGGTGCGCGAGAAGACGTTCCATGTGTGCAAGTACGAGAGACGTGCGAAGGCGTAAGCGCCATCGGCTCAAGACACCTCATACGACCATGACCCATCACTCATACCCTTATCAATTAAATCCCCGATTTCGTCACGCGATTTGTGCGATAAACTGTGAAAGTAATCCCGGGGCAGTATTGTTGAGACCAGGTTTTATAGGCGCAAGTTTTGCGCTTGCTGCTCGCTTATCACTTAGTCTTATCTGATTACCGACCGCTGCTCGACTGCTCAGTGGCATTTGATGACCGATAAATACAAACACTGTGTGTCACAGCCGAGTGTTGCTATACTGTTTTGATACAGTTTGCCTTGATCGCTAATCGCTTTCATTGATTTTTGTTATTCACTTTGTTTCAGATGTCTAGAAAACCTTCATCCGCAAAGCTGCCGTCTTTGCCGCCGCAGCAAAGGGTGAGAATACTCAGTGTTTTTGGTAAAACGACTGAAAATGTTGTCACATTATCAGTCTAGGTTGTCCACATTGGAGCACTAGTTGAGTTATTTAAAACAATAACTTGGCAGATTCACGGTTTCGACTCCTCGCACAAAGATCATAATATTGCGGAAGTTATCTTATCAGATTCTGAGAACTGCGCGCATGGTTTCGTAGAACATCGAATGCGAATTTGAGTTTTCATAAATATAATATAGTGAGAAGAGTTCCAGCTTTTGCCCAACGAAGTCGCGCCCGGAATCACAGCTCATTCGGCCAATGACCTACTGCACCTCAATGTAGGAGGAACAAGGTGGGTTTTCGAACATGGGTCATAATCAAAAACATGCAATAGAGAAACCACAAAACGCGAATTTGGTTGATTTGGTTCCAATTCCTCTTACCCTTTGAACCTTCCAACAATCGGCGGCATTGAATGACTTGATATTTGGTTTTAGTTCATCATAAACTTGCAGGTACACGACTCTGTACGAGACGGTGGCCGGGTGTGGCTCTGCGTTCTTCGAGCAATTCCTCCGCATCGACGACCATTCCGGCAAGATACTGCGATTCGAGGACGAGATACAGGTGCGTCTTGCACCAAGACTGTTAGCCTGGGTTCCCGCTCTGCAATAGCGCCGCCTCTTTTCAGTTAGACGATTAAAAAACGTACTGGCTGTCAATTCAAGATATCTAATATCTTCCCTTACAACGCTTTTTGAAAGTCTTGGCTTTGGAAGTATGTTTCGGAGATTGTAAGCAGCTAGCGACTTGTCCTCGAGATTGAACAACAAGCTAGTAAACATTTCTACTGACCACTCATCACTCATGAGCATACACTGATAACTGAACTGTTGCGACAATCGGTTAAACATTTTGATTACTCATCATGCGCGTGTGCTGACACTGACCTTGCAGCACGACGAGACGGGCACAATGTTCATCAACCGTGACGGGCTTCTCTTCGCGCATGTGCTCAACTACATGCGCGACGGAAGAAGGTGTGAGCTGCCACCAAACGAGCTGATGCGAATCGCGGTATGAGGAGTCGGTTATTGATATTCTCAATTTGCATATCGTGGCGGTTTTTTTTTTGTATTTATATCAACTGTATCCGTTTCACCCGAGTGATGGCGGTGAGAGCAGCTTTCTGTTGCAAGCATTACGATTTCTCGCATTGATTACCTCCGACTTATGTAGATCTTGGGTATCGTTCCAGCAACCAAGCAAGTGTAATACCAATTTGAACAATTCTGAAATACGTTTCACATGCGATAGTTATCAGCACGTGCTCAAAAAAAATCAATTCGAGTTTGGCTACGCAGAGCCACACCCGGCCACCGTCTCGTACAGAGTCGTGTACCTGCAAGTTTATGATGAACTAAAACCAAATATCAAGTCATTCAATGCCGCCGATTGTTGGAAGGTTCAAAGGGTAAGAGGAATTGGAACCAAATCAACCAAATTCGCGTTTTGTGGTTTCTCTATTGCATGTTTTTGATTATGACCCATGTTCGAAAACCCACCTTGTTCCTCCTACATTGAGGTGCAGTAGGTCATTGGCCGAATGAGCTGTGATTCCGGGCGCGACTTCGTTGGGCAAAAGCTGGAACTCTTCTCACTATATTATATTTATGAAAACTCAAATTCGCATTCGATGTTCTACGAAACCATGCGCGCAGTTCTCAGAATCTGATAAGATAACTTCCGCAATATTATGATCTTTGTGCGAGGAGTCGAAACCGTGAATCTGCCAAGTTATTGTTTTAAATAACTCAACTAGTGCTCCAATGTGGACAACCTAGACTGATAATGTGACAACATTTTCAGTCGTTTTACCAAAAACACTGAGTATTCTCACCCTTTGCTGCGGCGGCAAAGACGGCAGCTTTGCGGATGAAGGTTTTCTAGACATCTGAAACAAAGTGAATAACAAAAATCAATGAAAGCGATTAGCGATCAAGGCAAACTGTATCAAAACAGTATAGCAACACTCGGCTGTGACACACAGTGTTTGTATTTATCGGTCATCAAATGCCACTGAGCAGTCGAGCAGCGGTCGGTAATCAGATAAGACTAAGTGATAAGCGAGCAGCAAGCGCAAAACTTGCGCCTATAAAACCTGGTCTCAACAATACTGCCCCGGGATTACTTTCACAGTTTATCGCACAAATCGCGTGACGAAATCGGGGATTTAATTGATAAGGGTATGAGTGATGGGTCATAGGTATAAGGTGTCTTGAGCCGATGGCGGTTACGCCTTCGCACGTCTCTCGTACTTGCACACATGGAACGTCTTCTCGCGCACCTCGTTGAGACGCTCCTGAAAGACAGCGTATGTGTAAAGTAAAGGCCTCTTCACTTCTCCAGGATAACTATTCGCGCGCAAGCACTTTGCATTCGCCTATTTGAAGAGATCCACACCATGTACAATGGTCTCAGCATAGACCACGGATTGCTTGCCTATGACGAATTGTGACCTTTATTTTAAAAAGAAATTATTTGCAGTATGTGCCACAACCTATGAAACGTGCATGGTCACGAACATGGTGACGCCTTTAGGAGAATAATTTGATCTTCTTGCAAAGATTAGTGTTGCGGTGAGAGGATAATTCGAGCTTCTTGCAAAGGTAAGTGTTACGGTAGGAGAATAATTTGATCTGTTTGCAAACATAAGTGTTACGGTAGGAGAATAATTTGAGCTTCTTGCAAAGATAAGTGTTACGGTAGGGGAATAATTTGATCTTTTTGCAAAAATTATGGATTCACCGAATAGTACGAATTTATAGAGTTTTGGCTGCCGGATGAGTATCTATGTAAAGTCCGAGTCAGTTAGTCGAAAGGCGAGCAATCCAGTCGAATTATCGATCGATAGCCGATTGATAATGTGACTGGTGCGGAATTGGCCCTCGGCGGTGAGCTTGGCATGCAACTCGTTCCGGGCCGCGTTCGAACCCTGGTTACGGTAGTATATAATGCATACGGTAGCTACAGTATACCCGGTGAGCATAGTCGAGCAGAAACTGGTCGGTGTGCTTGTCGATGATGAGAGCGAAGCACATCTAGGAGAGAGAGGAATCAAAGAGAAGAGAGGGAGAGAGAGAGGGAGAGAGGGAGAGAGACCTGACCTCCTCCACTTCGTAGAGCCTGCGGAACTCGTGTACAAACACCAGCATTCGAACCACGTAGTCAAGATTCTTCTGCTTCTGAAAGAATCGACAAAGTGAGTTTCGTAACTACGGTAATCCCACCTCGATCATCTGCCGGATCAACTGGTTTCGCACCCAGGTGTAGGCGAGGCCCCTGAGTCTCTCTCTCTCTCTCTCTCTCTCTCTCTCTCTCTCTCTCTCTCTCTCTCTCTCTTTCTCACCATCTCTGCGCGCAGAATCGTTCGATGAGCCGCAGAATGTTGTACTAATCTCTTCTATGTACTAATCTCGTCACAGACCTCGTCCAACGTGAGCTCTTTGTTCTTCTCCCACTGCCATGTCTGCGTCACCATGAAGCTCACCATCTACGACGCATCTTACAGTAACGCATCTTACGCACCAGCACATTCGCAGCATTGCCCCCTGTGCTACCGGCTCATCACTGTTGGTGGTCCCGGCCGGTAGGACCACACACTCGGTTCAGTGAAAGGGACCGAAAGCGGATGTGTGCGTAGTGTAATTGCATGTATTGTATTTTAGTTCTCACTAATTCAGGCTACGAGCGGCTGATCACATCGCGAGCCGACGAGATCGACGAGATCGTCAATATGACGCGATGGACTGCCGAGATTCCCGCCAAACCGATGTGCTACACATGGGCGTGAAGTTCACGGACGCAAAGCATGTTTTTCACACTGAGTAATAATTATGCATTATCGGTATAAATGCCATAAAATGTTGATAACTTGTTGTACGAGTGTTGAGAGTGTTGAGAGTTCCGGACTAGATAGATCCTTGAGTCGCCAAAATTCAACGACCTTTTCTTGGCAAACGCGGTCACCATCTATGACGCATTTTACAGTAACTCACCGAGGTTTTTTCCTTACAGTAACTCACCCAAGAACCAAGGTAAGTGCACCATACAAAAACTCACTAATAGGGTAATTTAATGAATTGACCATCTTAAGGACACCCACTGAGTGAGATAAGTTGTAAACACCGTAACCAATGCACCTTCTTCAGGCAGGCGAGCATAGTGTCGTCCTGCGTGATCTCAACGGCGTCGTAGCCCCGCGAGTCGAACCAGTCACTGCATGGATAAAGATATGAAACCACGTGTCAGTGTACCGGAAGAAGGTGGACGTCGCGTAGAGCAGCGCCTTCGGATACGTCGCCCGACCATCGCGGCAGATGATGGTGAAGTCGTGCAGGCTCCTGGAAACTGTTTGCGTCAAGCTTCGATTTGGAAACCCGCTTGTCGTTGAGTAGCGTGAAGCGGAAATCTGGCTGGGCGGGCGGAGCGGACGGGAGCTGAAATCGATTTTGGTAAGTTTTTTTTCTCAAAATGGTCAGTTTCCGTTCAACTTATCCCAATTTACTGGTTCATCTTTGATCGAAATATATGGCTACCATGAATAGTAATGCAACGTGTTCATGGACTGAGAACAAGTCGGAACCATGTACATGTTCTATCTCTCCCCCGTTGCCCACTTCCCACCCACCTTCCTCTCGTCCTCGCGTTTCTCGTAGTCGAACCGCTCCTTGTTGACGTGCATCGTCGTCACGATGCGCAGCTCGCCCGCCTTCAGACGCGGAACGACGAGCGCGCGCGTCAGCGCCTGTAAGTACAGTACACAGGGTACGGTAGAGTACCGTATACCTGTCCGAAATCGGATGTGGAGGGAACGCGTAGAATGGGGAAGTTGTGGGTGGCGCCGCGCCATGTGTTCGGAGTGCGGTAGCGGATGGGAGGGATGAGGTCTGAGAAGGAAAAAATAGCGATAGGCAAACATCCCCGAAAGGGATCAATCAATATAACGACTTTCAAAAATCTCGTCGTTCAATCACCTCGCCCATGCGCATCGACGCATAGCAGGAGAATGTCAATGGCGGAGCAGTGGTGCACCCTGTAGTCTCTCTCTCTCTCTCCTCTCTCTCTCTCTCTCTCTCTCTCTCTGTCTCTCTCTCGCCCTCTCTCTCTCGCTCTCTTCTTCTCTCTTCCTCCCCCCTCCCTCCCTCTTCTCTCTCTCTCTCTCTCTCTCTCTCTCTCTCTCTCTCTCTCTCTCTCGTACCCTGATATGTCGAGATGGACATCATAGCGGCGCACCACCTCACGGTCGCTGTCGTAGAACGGCGAGCATCCGATGCTAATCGAACTACAATTAAAAAAAAATTGAAATTGGGAGTGCCCAAATTCCCAAATAATCACCTCATGTGATGCATCGCTCCATGCACGGCGGCAAACTCGGCGAAAGCGAGTTCTAACCTAAGTGAGGCAGGTAAAGAGAGAGAGAGAGAGAGAGAGAGAGAGAGAGGTAGAGAGAGAGAGGTGTAGAGAGAGAGAGACAGAGAGAGAGAGAGAGAGAGATCGCTCACTCACTCGTCGCGTTCTGTGGTCGTCACATTCCAGGTGTGCACGAATCGCAGCTCCTCGTAGACGTTTCTCGCAGGCGGCGGGGCGAGCGCGGCTCTGGCCACTCCAATGAGAGTGCGCGCTTCCTCCGCCGGCAAGACGGGAGCCAGGGCCAACTCTCCAAAGGTCGACGGCAACGCCTCCCCCTCCTCCATTGGACCAGCCACAGCGAGGGAAGCGAGGGGAATGAAGGAAGTCCAGCATTTCGAGTGAATAGAAGTTCCAATATTTCGATCAAAACCAGCTGGAAAACGATGTTTTCTCGACCAGTGTTTTTTTCGCGTTTGAAAATTATGTTCGAAAACATTTTTCATGTACGACTTTTCATGTTCGCATTGTCAAGAATGTCAAGAAATTCGGAGCATTTGTCAGTCATCATGCGTATTTTTTCTGACAACATGGAGACGAGATCCCGAGGCAACCTGAGCATTCGGAATTCCATTCAAGCCTATGTCATTGAGCGATGTACCAACTGCTGCAGATTGCCTGCTATACTACAAGTCTACTCCCCAATCTCAACAGTACACTCTATGGGTTGGGATACATAAACACTTCGGAACAGTGTTTCATGAACGCGGACAACAGTTTTGGAAGTTCATCAATACTTCTATTTATATAATAATAATAATGATGTTTTCAAGCAAGTTTTATGAAACATTAAGTGCTACAACGGCGCGACTCGTCTTGTTGTTCTTGCATACATGGCGTAAAATGAATAAAGCATTTAAGACAAACATGTACAGTACAATCCGTAATAAAATGAAAATTTGTAGAAATAAGTAGTATTTATATTAAAAGTAATAAATCGCTGTAACTCCGTTCAGAGGCGGAATTTTGAGTTACATCAAAATAGATAATTGTTGTTTACTGTAGTCTGCATGTGACTACGTGGTTTGTTTTGTGGTTTCATCGCTTTGTGCCGGAGTTCTCCATATTCACGAATATCGAGAGAAATGACGATGGTCGGTCGAGTGAAATTTGCATAAAATCTCGCTCATTTTCCCTCCAACTGAGAAATGACCAGTGTCGATTAGAGAAACTAAATAGAAAACTCCGGCCAAACGCTGATGTAATCACAAAACAAACTACACAATCATGTGCAGACTACTGTGAACAACATTTCTCTCTTTTGATGCAACTCAAAATTCCGCCTCTGAACGGAGTTACAGTGATTTATTACTTATAATATAAATATTACTTATTTCTACAAATTTTCTACTTATTACGGATTGTACTGTACGTGTTTAATGGCATCCTCATTTCTATAACAGAAAAGGAAAACAGTACAAAATTGTGCCTTTTCTAAAATTAAGTGTTTTGTCCTCCATTTCCTGGCCATTTTTTTCTTGGTACTAGTGCACATCGAAATCGAAACCTGCAAGAAAACTATTTTTAGTCGCCTTATTTGAACATCACTACTATTTCAAGATATATACCAGTTGCCATTGTGTCAACAAAATCATTCTGGGATAACTTCGAATAAATTGGTTTTTCACAGCATTTTGAATCCACGTCTTTCCTCGCGTTTCCATTGCTTTCACATAGACCCCGTATACGCCCATCATTTTCGTGTTTTTTTATGATGGCAACAGAGCATCCGCGCGGCAACCTGCGAGAGACATGCTCATTCCACCCCAACCATGGTGTACCAGCTGCTGCAGATTGCCTGCTACACTACCAACATCCTCAAAGACCTGCATCAGCCGCTCACTGAACTCGGCTACGTCGCAACGCCCAATCGGTGCTTTCACGACACCGACAAGACTCGCTTCTCCGCCCAACTCTTCCGAGCTGATGAGACCAGTGTGGTTTGTGAATGAAAGGTCGTGATGAAGATGTGCAAGTATCAGTTCAGTGCTACAGCGGTCCATCGTTCAATCACTCAACGATGGAGGCACTCTGTCGTTTCACCAAGACGCCGGGAGAATCGCTCGGATTCTTGCAGGCATGACGGGCGAGAGATTGAAATTACTGGGCTATGGTGTCCTGCCAGTCTTCTTTCGACCCCGCACAGTGCTCATAAGTGTCTTGAATTGGGGACTGCATACCTTCACATTTACCTTTACCTGTCGGCCAACTTTATCGATTTCTATTTCAAAACTTCTCTCTGTTTAGGTGTTCGCCAACCTGGATCTCTTGACATGTGCCAACAATGGCGCGCACGTGTTCGCACAACTTCGATTGCAGGTGAGCATTGGTGTACACACTCAAGAACTGGTGAACACCCAAACAGCGTACTCGCTACTTCCTGAAGGGCCTTGAACGAGCATTGCAATCATGTCAAGCAACATTTAGCAAACGCTGCCACTGCTCGCGTTCTACGTCGACGGCTCGCCGGTAGACAGTCGCCACTTGATCGTGGCATCGCCCCGCCTCGCAGCCGCCATCCTAGCCCTGCCACTAGCCAAGCACGAACACGGGCGTGAGTGATCTTTAGGTCTGTAATATGCGACGCAGCGCACATTTCGGCTTCAAAATCGATAATGTGTCTTTTCTACACAAAGCCACTGGATCTTTGAGTAGCCAAATTGACCCTTTTGTTTTGAGTATTGTCGCGGCCATTGGCAACGCAAGATGTTTTTCCCCCGAGACTTTCCAACAACGCAGAGTTTCGCCAGTGGATAGTGATGCTCGAGTACTGAGAAACACACAGGCTTGCTCGGCCGCCTGATCCGTCCCGACCTCTCCTCCGCCAATCTGCAGTGGTTTCAAGACATCTGCCGCAACAAGCTCGTGCAACTCTTCGACGTCCAGTACACAGATCCCGTGACCAACAAATGTATGTTCATTTATAATACAAGACGCATGCATGCACTTCACAGTCGTGCAAATTCTTTCGACCGACGCGAAGGGGAAGCAGACTCAAGTGGTCCCTGTTTCGACGCTGCAAGGCTACTGCGTCTCCGAGAGGGTGTGTGAGGCGACCATTCCGCTCTACGCCGCCGATCGAAAAGGTGAGCCGGCCGCCGAGAAGTCGCACCAGCACATTCGCAGCATTGCCCCCTGTGCTACCGGCTCATCACTGTTGGTGGTCCCGGCCGGTAGGACCACACACTCAGTTCAGTGAAAAGGACCGAAAGCGGATGTGTGCGTAGTGTAATTGCATGTATTGTATTTTAGTTCTCACTAATTCAGGCTACGAGCGGCTGATCACATCGCGAGCCGTCGAGATCGACGATATCGTCAATATGCCGCAATGGACTGCCGAGATTCCCGCCGAACCGATGTGCTACACATGGGCGTGAAGTTCACGGACGCAAAGCATGTTTTTCACACTGAGTAATAATAATGCATTATCGGCTGCTGTGCTGAAACAGCTGCTGTGCTACTCGTGGGAGTGAAAAAAAGAAGAAAATACGTACTTCTTATTTTTTATGTATGAATTTCATAACATTTATTGATGCTGGCAAAGTTAGCATTATACCTACATCTTCGTTCTATTGTTTATTATCTATTCTATTTCTATGATTGTGTTGTCACAGTCAGCTAAATACATCTCAATTTTGGATAAATGTTTGAACGCCTATTGCGAAGTGTTATGTCATTAGTGACGGAGCCTGTGGATTTCGGATCACTTGCAAAACAGAAAAATCCGTGTTAGATGTTTTTGCCCCATTTTTTGTATGATAGTGTTCCCGGCAATACCCGGCACGACTAGCTTTTTGTAGGGTGATCACGCACCACGAGCCGTGACTTCACAAGATACACATCAAGTCATCGTCGAACTAGGCACAAGAGCGCAAAAGTCAAAACCGCATGCCTAAATGTAAATCTCTGAGTGAGCGAGACAACTGATATTTGTCCAGCCGCGTTTGCCAAGAAAAGGTCGTTGAATTTTGGCGACTCAAGGATCTATCTAGTCCGGAACTCTCAACACTCTCAACACTCGTACAACAAGTTATCAACATTTTATGGCATTTATACCGATAATGCATAATTATTACTCAGTGTGAAAAACATGCTTTGCGTCCGTGAACTTCACGCCCATGTGTAGCACATCGGTTCGGCGGGAATCTCGGCAGTCCATTGCGGCATATTGACGATATCGTCGATCTCGACGGCTCGCGATGTGATCAGCCGCTCGTAGCCTGAATTAGTGAGAACTAAAATACAATACATGCAATTACACTACGCACACATCCGCTTTCGGTCCCTTTCACTGATCCGAGTGTGTGGTCCTACCGGCCGGGACCACCAACAGTGATGAGCCGGTAGCACAGGGGGCAATGCTGCGAATGTGCTGGTGCGTAAGATGCGTTACTGTAAGATGCGTCGTAGATGGTGAGCTTCATGGTGACGCAGACATGGCAGTGGGAGAAGAACAAAGAGCTCACGTTGGACGAGGTCTGTGACGAGATTAGTACATAGAAGAGATTAGTACAACATTCTGCGGCTCATCGAACGATTCTGCGCGCAGAGATGGTGAGAAAGAGAGAGAGAGAGAGAGAGAGAGAGAGAGAGAGAGAGAGAGACTCAGGGGCCTCGCCTACACCTGGGTGCGAAACCAGTTGATCCGGCAGATGATCGAGGTGGGATTACCGTAGTTACGAAACTCACTTTGTCGATTCTTTCAGAAGCAGAAGAATCTTGACTACGTGGTTCGAATGCTGGTGTTTGTACACGAGTTCCGCAGGCTCTACGAAGTGGAGGAGGTCAGGTCTCTCTCCCTCTCTCCCTCTCTCTCTCCCTCTCTTCTCTTTTATTCCTCTCTCTCCTAGATGTGCTTCGCTCTCATCATCGACAAGCACACCGACCAGTTTCTGCTCGACTATGCTCACCGGGTATACTGTAGCTACCGTATGCATTATATACTACCGTAACCAGGGTTCGAACGCGGCCCGGAACGAGTTGCATGCCAAGCTCACCGCCGAGGGCCAATTCCGCACCAGCAGCATTCTCGTGAGTCACATTATCAATCGGCTATCGATCGATAATTCGACTGGATTGCTCGCCTTTCGACTAACTGACTCGGACTTTACATAGATACTCATCCGGCAGCCAAAACTCTATAAATTCGTACTATTCGGTGAATCCATAATTTTTGCAAAAAGATCAAATTATTCCCCTACCGTAACACTTATCTTTGCAAGAAGCTCAAATTATTCTCCTACCGTAACACTTATGTTTGCAAACAGATCAAATTATTCTCCTACCGTAACACTTACCTTTGCAAGAAGCTCGAATTATCCTCTCACCGCAACACTAATCTTTGCAAGAAGATCAAATTATTCTCCTAAAGTCGTCACCATGTTCGTGACCATGCACGTTTCATAGGTTGTGGCACATACTGCAAATAATTTCTTTTTAAAATAAAGGTCACAATTCGTCATAGGCAAGCAATCCGTGGTCTATGCTGAGACCATTGGACATGGTGTGGATCTCTTCAAATAGGCGAATGCAAAGTGCTTGCGCGCGAATAGTTATCCTGGAGAAGTGGAGGAGAGGCCTTTACTTTACACATACGCTGTTTTTCAGGAGCGTCTCAACGAGGTGCGCGAGAAGACGTTCCATGTGTGCAAGTACGAGAGACGTGCGAAGGCGTAACCGCCATCGGCTCAAGACACCTCATACGACCATGACCCATCACTCATACCCTTATCAATTAAATCCCCGATTTCGTCACGCGATTTGTGCGATAAACTGTGAAAGTAATCCCGGGGCAGTATTGTTGAGACCAGGTTTTATAGGCGCAAGTTTTGCGCTTGCTGCTCGCTTATCACTTAGTCTTATCTGATTACCGACCGCTGCTCGACTGCTCAGTGGCATTTGATGACCGATAAATACAAACACTGTGTGTCACAGCCGAGTGTTGCTATACTGTTTTGATACAGTTTGCCTTGATCGCTAATCGCTTTCATTGATTTTTGTTATTCACTTTGTTTCAGATGTCTAGAAAACCTTCATCCGCAAAGCTGCCGTCTTTGCCGCCGCAGCAAAGGGTGAGAATACTCAGTGTTTTTGGTAAAACGACTGAAAATGTTGTCACATTATCAGTCTAGGTTGTCCACATTGGAGCACTAGTTGAGTTATTTAAAACAATAACTTGGCAGATTCACGGTTTCGACTCCTCGCACAAAGATCATAATATTGCGGAAGTTATCTTATCAGATTCTGAGAACTGCGCGCATGGTTTCGTAGAACATCGAATGCGAATTTGAGTTTTCATAAATATAATATAGTGAGAAGAGTTCCAGCTTTTGCCCAACGAAGTCGCGCCCGGAATCACAGCTCATTCGGCCAATGACCTACTGCACCTCAATGTAGGAGGAACAAGGTGGGTTTTCGAACATGGGTCATAATCAAAAACATGCAATAGAGAAACCACAAAACGCGAATTTGGTTGATTTGGTTCCAATTCCTCTTACCCTTTGAACCTTCCAACAATCGGCGGCATTGAATGACTTGATATTTGGTTTTAGTTCATCATAAACTTGCAGGTACACGACTCTGTACGAGACGGTGGCCGGGTGTGGCTCTGCGTTCTTCGAGCAATTCCTCCGCATCGACGACCATTCCGGCAAGATACTGCGATTCGAGGACGAGATACAGGTGCGTCTTGCACCAAGACTGTTAGCCTGGGTTCCCGCTCTGCAATAGCGCCGCCTCTTTTCAGTTAGACGATTAAAAAACGTACTGGCTGTCAATTCAAGATATCTAATATCTTCCCTTACAACGCTTTTTGAAAGTCTTGGCTTTGGAAGTATGTTTCGGAGATTGTAAGCAGCTAGCGACTTGTCCTCGAGATTGAACAACAAGCTAGTAAACATTTCTACTGACCACTCATCACTCATGAGCATACACTGATAACTGAACTGTTGCGACAATCGGTTAAACATTTTGATTACTCATCATGCGCGTGTGCTGACACTGACCTTGCAGCACGACGAGACGGGCACAATGTTCATCAACCGTGACGGGCTTCTCTTCGCGCATGTGCTCAACTACATGCGCGACGGAAGAAGGTGTGAGCTGCCACCAAACGAGCTGATGCGAATCGCGGTATGAGGAGTCGGTTATTGATTTTCTCAATTTGCATATCGTGGCGGTTTTTTTTTGTATTTATATCAACTGTATCCGTTTCACCCGAGTGATGGCGGTGAGAGCAGCTTTCTGTTGCAAGCATTACGATTTCTCGCATTGATTACCTCCGACTTATGTAGATCTTGGGTATCGTTCCAGCAACCAAGCAAGTGTAATACCAATTTGAACAATTCTGAAATACGTTTCACATGCGATAGTTATCAGCACGTGCTCAAAAAAAATCAATTCGAGTTTGGCTACGCAGAGCCACACCCGGCCACCGTCTCGTACAGAGTCGTGTACCTGCAAGTTTATGATGAACTAAAACCAAATATCAAGTCATTCAATGCCGCCGATTGTTGGAAGGTTCAAAGGGTAAGAGGAATTGGAACCAAATCAACCAAATTCGCGTTTTGTGGTTTCTCTATTGCATGTTTTTGATTATGACCCATGTTCGAAAACCCACCTTGTTCCTCCTACATTGAGGTGCAGTAGGTCATTGGCCGAATGAGCTGTGATTCCGGGCGCGACTTCGTTGGGCAAAAGCTGGAACTCTTCTCACTATATTATATTTATGAAAACTCAAATTCGCATTCGATGTTCTACGAAACCATGCGCGCAGTTCTCAGAATCTGATAAGATAACTTCCGCAATATTATGATCTTTGTGCGAGGAGTCGAAACCGTGAATCTGCCAAGTTATTGTTTTAAATAACTCAACTAGTGCTCCAATGTGGACAACCTAGACTGATAATGTGACAACATTTTCAGTCGTTTTACCAAAAACACTGAGTATTCTCACCCTTTGCTGCGGCGGCAAAGACGGCAGCTTTGCGGATGAAGGTTTTCTAGACATCTGAAACAAAGTGAATAACAAAAATCAATGAAAGCGATTAGCGATCAAGGCAAACTGTATCAAAACAGTATAGCAACACTCGGCTGTGACACACAGTATTTGTATTTATCGGTCATCAAATGCCACTGAGCAGTCGAGCAGCGGTCGGTAATCAGATAAGACTAAGTGATAAGCGAGCAGCAAGCGCAAAACTTGCGCCTATAAAACCTGGTCTCAACAATACTGCCCCGGGATTACTTTCGCAGTTTATCACACAAATCGCGTGACGAAATCGGAGAATTATTTGATAAGGGTATGAGTGATGGGTCATGGTCGTATGAGGTGTCTTGAGCCGATGGCGCTTACGCCTTCGCACGTCTCTCGTACTTGCACACATGGAACGTCTTCTCGCGCACCTCGTTGAGACGCTCCTGAAAAACAGCGTATGTGTAAAGTAAAGGCCTCTCCTCCACTTCTCCAGGATAACTATTCGCGCGCAAGCACTTTGCATTCGCCTATTTGAAGAGATCCACACCATGTCCAATGGTCTCAGCATAGACCACGGATTGCTTGCCTATGACGAATTGTGACCTTTATTTTAAAAAGAAATTATTTGCAGTATGTGCCACAACCTATGAAACGTGCATGGTCACGAACATGGTGACGACTTTAGGAGAATAATTTGATCTTCTTGCAAAGATTAGTGTTGCGGTGAGAGGATAATTCGAGCTTCTTGCAAAGGTAAGTGTTACGGTAGGAGAATAATTTGATCTGTTTGCAAACATAAGTGTTACGGTAGGAGAATAATTTGAGCTTCTTGCAAAGATAAGTGTTACGGTAGGGGAATAATTTGATCTTTTTGCAAAAATTATGGATTCACCGAATAGTACGAATTTATAGAGTTTTGGCTGCCGGATGAGTATCTATGTAAAGTCCGAGTCAGTTAGTCGAAAGGCGAGCAATCCAGTCGAATTATCGATCGATAGCCGATTGATAATGTGACTCACGAGAATGCTGCTGGTGCGGAATTGGCCCTCGGCGGTGAGCTTGGCATGCAACTCGTTCCGGGCCGCGTTCGAACCCTGGTTACGGTAGTATATAATGCATACGGTAGCTACAGTATACCCGGTGAGCATAGTCGAGCAGAAACTGGTCGGTGTGCTTGTCGATGATGAGAGCGAAGCACATCTAGGAGAGAGAGGAATCAAAGAGAAGAGAGGGAGAGAGAGAGGGAGAGAGGGAGAGAGACCTGACCTCCTCCACTTCGTAGAGCCTGCGGAACTCGTGTACAAACACCAGCATTCGAACCACGTAGTCAATATTCTTCTGCTTCTGAAAGAATCGACAAAGTGAGTTTCGTAACTACGGTAATCCCACCTCGATCATCTGCCGGATCAACTGGTTTCGCACCCAGGTGTAGGCGAGGCCCCTGAGTCTCTCTCTCTCTCTCTCTCTCTCTCTCTCTCTCTCTCTCTCTCTTTCTCACCATCTCTGCACGCAGAATCGTTCGATGAGCCGCAGAATGTTCTCGGCCTAAACAAAAACTACTCCCTTCTATGTACTACTCTTGTCACAGACCTCGTCCAACGTGAGCTCTTTGTTCTTCTCCCACTGCCATGTCTGCGTCACCATGAAGCTCACCATCTATGACGCATTTTACAGTAACTCACCGAGGTTTTTTCCTTACAGTAACTCACCCAAGAACCAAGGTAAGTGCACCATACAAAAACTCACTAATAGGGTAATTTAATGAATTGACCATCTTAAGGACACCCACTGAGATAAGTTGTAAACACCGTAACCAATGCACCTTCTTCAGGCAGGCGAGCATAGTGTCGTCCTGCGTGATCTCAACGGCGTCGTAGCCCCGCGAGTCGAACCAGTCACTGCATGGATAAAGATATGAGTAGTAGTGGTTTGCGCGATGGGACAATTTGACCTACTGACCCCGTTCACGGGTCACTGATTTTCTATTCAATTTTCAAATTTAATTAGTTTAAAGGTCACCGAGGTCACCGAGGTCACCCCACCAGAGGTCACGGGGCGATGGGACAAGATGACCTAGTGACCTAGGTTACGGTTCACTGATTTTTCTATTCATGATTTTGAATTTAATTAGTAGAGGTTACAGAGGTCAACTGGCGGGAGTCCCTGAGTGCGCGACTCCGAGTGCGCTAAACAGGTGCGCACGTGTTGCGCAGTAATCCGCTAATGAGTGCGCGAGATATGCGCGCACGCGCGTTGATTGTGTTCGCGGGTGAAAGCGGATCCTTAAAAGTTTATGAAGTGAGCCGCCATGGAAGTTCTCCCCTTTCTTCTTCTCCTCTATCCACACTCCACTCAATGCAAAGTGCTAATCAGTTTGATGTGTGATCAGCATAAAAGTTTGTTTCACATTTGGATAATCCTAAATATCTCCTTCTCCTCTGTCCTTCTCTCTTTCATTATCCGACCGCCACAAGCACACTCCACTCAATGTAAAGTGCTAATCAGTTTTATGTGTGATCAGCACAAAAGTTTGTTCCACAAATGGGTAGTCCTGAAGAGGACTGTTGGGTTTAGTTGGCGTTGAAGTAAGCTTCTCTGACGACGGCCCGCGTTGATGTAGACTGTCCATAGTAGTGACTGTCTTTCTCTTGGAAGCGGCGTTTTAGGGAGCAGTAGGTTCGGAGAGTAGAAAAAAAAATGAAGTAGCGGAATATAGGTCCGCCATGTAGCATGTAGAGCTTGACAATGACAGTGGCAATTCCTTCTCTTTCCCATCCCTCGTACTAATCCCTGTGAGGTCAGAGCCATTATAAGATCTGACACTGATTGGTTGATCTGAACACCCCGCCCCGCCCATTCCCGCCCCTTCTGCCTAATCCACGCCCCTTAACTTTACTGTTTTATTGACAGCTGTGCTGAGAAGTCGTTATCACCAAGCATGCGCACTCGTAACCAATTGAAGAAGAGTAAGTTCAGCTTTTCCACATTCCTATGAGTTGACTTCCTTGTGTATGCGCATAATGCGAAAAAAATATTTCGAACGATCTGTTAATGTGTTATAGGAATCCTGATGGATCTCAAGATCCGCCAAATTGTCGGCAATGGACTCATCCAGGTGCCCGAGTTGGTGGACACCCCGCGACCCTTCATCCGGAATAAACGCTGTGAGTGAGCATCTCTATATTGAATTGTCTAGTCCTCATAGTAGCAGGGCAAATTGGGTTATAAATTTAATGGATTAAGCATACGCTGAGGTGGTGGCGGGGTCTAGGTCCAGGAGGGAGCTATTCCCGCCGATCACTTCAAAGGAGTACCCTCCTCTGAAGGTGTCTCGTGCAGGTAATCATACTTCTTATGGCCTGGCGGTTTGGGTAGTGTGATTTGTATTTGGTTTGTAGTGCCCCAGCCTGCCGAGGATGCCCCCGCTCCCACCCCGTCCCTGGTCGAGGCTGTGGAGCAGCAGGAGAGTGAGGTGGATGGAGCAGGGCTCCTCGCACCAATCGACACTACAGACGGTAGGGGAGAGAGAGAGGGAGTGAGAGAGAGGGCGGGGAGAGAGAGAGAGAGGAAACTAATTGGAGTTTGTTATTGCAGCACCTCCGTCTTTCGATGAGACGGCTGCTCCACCTCCTTCTCCGGTCGATGCTACGAAAAGGCAGGAGAGTGAGGCGGATGGTTCAGAACTCCTCGCGCCAATCGGCACCGCAGACGGTAGGGTAGGGGAGAGAGAGTGAGAGAGAGAGAGGAAGGGAGAGAGAGAGGGGGAGAAGGGGGAGAGAATGAGCTAACTGGAGCCTGTTACTGCAGCGCCCCCGTCTGCCGAGGAGACGGCCGTCCTACCTCCGCCCCCGGTCGACGCTACGGAGAAGCCGGAGAGTGTGGAAACTGGACATGGATCAACTTCGCCCGGTACCGTAGACGGTAGTGGGAGAGAGAGAGAAAATAAAAAGGAGATAGATGATGAACAGAGAAGTGGATGAAGGGGCGGGGCTTAGGGTTACTGTAGGGCGCTGATTGGTTGAAATCGCAGGCAGCATCGCTAGGCTGATAAAGAGAAAGAGAAGGAGAGAGAGAGAGAGACTGCGAGAGAAATAGATATGACATTCACATACAATGGTGGTTTGTTTCTGCAGCTTCTCCGTCCACCGCGGGTACAGAGAAAGATGTGCAGAATTTCAAGGTTCCTGCCAAGATCACAGGAGGTAAATGAGAGATGGAGAGTTGAAAAGAGAGGTGGAAAGAGGTGGAGTCATGGATATGTGATTTTCTGTTTTAGTCCGACATGGAACATTGATGGTGCTCATCCCTCCGCCGACCGTCGTCGAGCGAAATAAGAATGTACATCTCCAACCGCTTTCCCCGCTTACTGATGAAGTGACGACCGACGAGACTACACTGGCAGTCGCCGCAGCAATATCTACGAGACATGTCTTCAGTGGGCCTGATGGTTAGTGGAATCACTCGAATGAATGTTATGGGATAAAAGCTATAATTAAATTATAGAGAAACGTGTGCATATCGCTGAGGCTGCGCCAGGAACAACGGATGTCCCCGTACCCGCCGCGATGCCTTCACCGCAAGAACTTCCTGGTGAGAGATGTTATGATTATCTTTGTTGAGTTTTTATAAAGTGTGTGTTGTATGTGTATAATTTACTGAACTTTAATTATTACTCTTTTCAGCTGTTCTACAAGCAGCGGCAGCTGCAAGGCATTCGGGTATTGACGCTGCGATGGCGTCTATCCGAGCGGCCGGCGTACCTCAAGCGGCTAAACAGGTATTCAGATTGGAGGGACCGACCCGTCAGACGGAGTCCGTGTCGATCGACCTGGACACGTTCCAGCCACAATCGCCGCTGGAAGGTTTGAAATGGGCTGATGGAGGGTTTTTCAGTATATTCATTTAGGATGTCTCGTTGGAGGAAGGTCGGATCCTACCCACTCATGCTCATGCAAGATCTGTATGTTGGAGTACGGACACCCTCTGAACGTCCTGGCTGTGCGCTACGACGAGATGAGGGGACGAAGGGTCAGCAAGATATTGAAGAGGAAGCTGAGTGAGTTTAAGTAGAGGATCGTATTTTAAAAAATAGTGTTTATGTATGTGCATCCATTTCAGTCCGTGACCGTACCGTTTACTGTCGTTTTCAACAGCAGATGGTAGTACGCCATCGGAGAGGCCGAGACAATCCAGGTAGGTATACGGTATTCTACAATAATCCATTCTCTCCCTCCATCCATATTATTATCTGCAGAGACTATGCGCATGATGGCTGCTCAGTATGGACGGAGTGTTGCCGGCATGGTCCTCCCCCTAGAAGAGATCGATGGGTATTTGATGCTCGCTGATCTCGAGCAGGAGGCTGCTCGTGCGGCTATTCAGTCGCGGACGACGTACAAGGAGATGGGGGAGGTAATCAAGAAGCTGAACCCCTTGATCCGTCGTGCTATGGAGGCATCGACTCAAGCCTTCACCGCATCGCTCGAAGCTGGCCGACTCCAGACACGCGGCGAGGCTGCTCTCAATATGCTTGCTAATTTGTAGAGAAGAGGAGGGGGGGAGAGAGAAAGGGAGAGATTCTCCTCTAGCTATTGGTACTGTTGTATGATGTCTTTTTATGATAATGAATTGAATAAATGTTCAAGAATAAAATCTTTTCGTTCTATATTTGATGTTTATGATTGTATTGGCTGACAGTGAACGATATTGTTTTATGGCGTAAAAGAAGGAGATAGAAAGATATAGAGAGGAAGGAAGAGAGAGAGAGAAAGAAAGAGTGAAAGAGAGAGAGAGAGAGAATGAGGCAATGGGAGAGGGAGAGAAGGAGTGAGAGAGAGAGAGAGAGAGAGAAAGGGGCGTGGTTATCCGGGATAGGACGGAGGGTGAGTGAATGTTTGCGAATCAATACACGTTATTGATCTAGCCGTGAACAGTCGCCATGTATCCTAGTGAGTCAATTTTAAATTTAGTGTGAATACGTTCTATGCATTAACCGTCTGTATTTAGTTTTTCGTGGACGTAAGCAAGTGCCCGATGACGATGTCATAATAATTGGTGAGTGACTTCTCTCTACATTATATAGGTCGTTTTCTCCTGTGCCGTGAATCTAGATAATCATAAAACTTTTGCAGAGGCTCCCACCTCAAACACCCCCTCCACAAGCCACCAGCCTAGGCGTCGACGGGTTCTAGGCGAGGTGCAGAACGGCAACGGTGAGTCTCGTTTTGATTGTTTCATATGGGAGTGTAGGAGATCTGATGGAGTTTTACAGTTACATTTACAGGTGGTGCAAGGGGTATAGTGCGTGTGACGCCCTACCCCACTCGCTCGCCTCGTGCGCCAGCCTGGAGAGAGCCCGAGCAGACGCTCACGCCGCATTATGCTTCCCCCTACCCTCAGCAATGGCCGACGCCAAGCGGATTGGGAGCTTCTCCAGGATGCTGTCCTCCTGGATGGGTGCCGGGGTGGGTTCCACCGAACTCACCCCATGTTGCGTGGGGCTACCCCATGGGCCCTCCCGTCGCCTGTCCCGGCGGAATGGCTGGCCCATTTCCGCCGCTTCCTGCTACTGAAGTTCCGGTTGTCGCCGTGGAGCATCTCCATCTCCAGAAGAAGCAGCCTACTCACCTGGAGATGCCCCAGTCGACGCCGGGATTTACTTCCCGACCTCAGCAGGTTGTAGCACCTGAACAGTATCCGACGCTCCTCGCCGCACTCGCCCCCAGCTGTTCGACTGTCCCCGTCTCCACTCGTTCCCCTGCAGCGGAGCCGGTATCAGAAGAAGATCCCTGGGATCTGCCGCCCGGGAACGTAGAAGACTTTTTCATGGATAGCATGGAATTGAGTGGTGAGTGCATTCGCTTTTAATTATATATAAATTCTTTGATTTTCTGTCGAAATTCACTATTTTGTATTTCAGAGATCGTGGCGCAGTACCGAAGCGAGGGTCCGCAGAGCGCCATGTCGGCGTATCTGATGACACCGACCGGTGGGTGTGATGTTTTTTAATCGATTCTCATCTATGTCCTTGCAGTTGAACAGCAGGGAGGCGGGATGGACGAAGATGAGGAGGTGAACGAGGAGAGCGACGAGGCGGGCCCCTCAAGAGTGTTACCACCCTCAACTAGTGAGTAAACACAAGTAAAAGATTTGTCTAGTTTTTTATGCTACATTGTGTTGTGTTGTTTGTGTGTGTGTGGGTGTGTGTGTGTGTGTGTGTGTGTGTGTGTGTGTGTGTGTGTGTGGTGTCATTCGTGTATTTTATTTAGTTTGTTTGTTGTATAAACACTTTTGTATAAACACTTGTATAAACACTTTTGATTGGAAACAACTGTTGTGTTCTTCAGAGGCCGAGGACAATTATGATGTGAAGGCAGTGAGATTCCAACACTACCGAGACCCCATGATGAGTACTAGAGATCCTGTGGAGAGAACCGAGATACTAGGGGTAGGATTACGGGTGCAGCGGGAGGGCTCGGACCTACAGCTGGCAAAGGTAGTGTACTGGAAATGAGGGGCTTTGCGTAAAATAGTTATTGTAGGTGATACAGAACGTGATCGAGAGAGGTGCAAAGGATGCTGGTGTGGATCCAAAATCAACGAATGTATCGGTTACACTCAGTGGAGAAGGGCTTGTGAGAGGAGATGACTACGCCAATCGAAAATGTGGACTGGATGGTCTGGGAGATCACTTGGCTCGAAGGATGCACGCCATGATGATGTCTGACACTGGGGTGCGTGAAGAGAGAAAAAGAGGAGAGAGAGACTGCGAGAGATGACAAATAATCATATCCGTTTTTATAGTTGAAGACGGGGAGATTCAATCTCACGGTGAGATATGCCTATCTACACAACACGGGATACTACAAGACCCGGTCGAAGCGTCATCAAGCGGCTTTCGATGCGAGCAGGGAGGAGCAGAAGAAGAAAGCAGCTAAACGACTGAAGAGTAGTGCGCTGTGGAGCGAGTGTTGGATAGAGATTGTTGCTAGTATGAGACGTTTAAACTTCGCAAACAATGAGATCAAGAACTTTTCCAACACATTGCACGCTAGCAAATTCACTATTATGGACGATTTGGTAGCACAGAACAATGAAGGAGAGAATTTTTTGAAGGAAATGCTAACCACCACATTGCATAATGAGCTTCACAAATATCGGGTTACCATCGGAAAATAGTTCATCGTGATTGTTTAATTGTCGGGTGATTATGTAAACGATTCAATAAATTGTTACTTTATAAAGTGTTTATTATCACCTCTTTCCCACACCTTGTCATGGCTGCATTATTGCGTCAACTAATTTGCCTCTGTAGTGACGACGTGTAATTACTTTCTTCCGTGTTATTATGTAATGTGACCTCATAACAAGTGTCCGGCTGGGACAGATAGCAGAGGGTTAGAGAGTGTGGAGATAGAAGAGAGACAGCCAGTAATTAAAAATCGGATGGTGTTTGGTGTAGACACAACAGGCTGACGTGAGAGAGTGTACAATTTTGAGAGAGTTAGAGAATATTGATTTGACCTCAGAATCGGCGTCGTTTCGTCCATGCAATTGCTTTTACGTTTTCTCTTGTGCCAGTCGGTCATCCATATTCATATTCATTGTATGTACTTGATTATTTCTAGATGACTGGTCGTCACGAAATTTCTAATCTGAATAAGCTCGGTTTGAGCAAAACTAGCCTCCACGTTCTGCTAGCGCGACTCGAAGTTGCACAAACCCTGAAGCAGTATCAGAATAGGCACAATGTGAGTTCCAAGCTGAGGAAGGCTGAGGAGATTCTGAGGCTAAAACCCGGATTCTCTCCCGACATCGCCATCGATATGGAAGATCTTTATAAGGAGCGTCGAAATTTGCAGGATAAACATATACATTCGCATGAGGTTTGTGAAGGGGAATGAGGGGTGGTGCGTACTAATCGATGGAGTGTTATAGGATCGTCTGCGAAAGCGCTTCGAGGATGCCGGAGGTGTAATTAACGGCCGCAACCATTATTCAATCACAGACCTGACGCGAGTGCATAATGCATATAAGGTCGATCTTATGGTGTATCAGGATGTGAGTAATCACTTATAAGTTATTTTTTAAACTGATAATGTATAGGGTCAGCTCATTTTCGATGGAAAGGCAGTGCGTGACGATCCAGAAGATGACTACCCGTTCGCTTCCGTGAATTACGACGGCACCGAGTTTTTCATGGTGGCTAATGTGGAGCAGTTTTTCAAGGGCAAACACTTCTGCGTGGAATGTGGCAAGGTATGTCTGTCTATCTATCACCTTAACAGTACGTCTTTTTCTCTAAAAAAAAAAAAAAATCAATGTAAGATATACATTACAGTTGAAAAGCGCAACTAGCCACCATCGGTGTGTGAAAGCCTGTTTCATGTGCCGCGGGTACTGTGAAGCTCAGAAGTGTCCCGCCACTCCCTATCTTCCCCGGATATACTGTTCCGGATGCAAGTGAGTATTCGAGATGTTGTTAGACTTCCATGGATAACATTTGCTTAGCATCTACTTTGACAATGCTGACTGCTACGAGCGTCATAAGGTTGTGACGCAGGGACAGTCTGTATGCAGTAAGGTGACCACCTGCCTCTCCTGCCTCGAACGGTGAGTAGTAATTTCACTAATTCCCACATACCTCTCCTATCTCCTCTCTCTCTCCTTCTCACTCTCTCTCTCCCTTCTCTCACCGCCACTATCTCTCTCCATCCCTGCTTTACCGCATTTCAGGTACAACGCTCGGAGACACGCCGATGGCAGTTCGAGACACATCTGCGGACACACCAAGTATTGTCCCCGCTGCAAGACTATGATGCCTCCGAATCATGATTGCACGTGGGCTAGTCTCGCCGACAATAAGGATAAGTACCTGGAGAAGCAAGAGAAGCAGAAGTTTGGAGCGTGGGACGTGGAGACAAGTCAGCTGACACCTGAACAGTGGAGAGAACTGGCTAAGATCAAACCGGAATTTACACGTGTAGGAGAGAAGGGACTCGCCCTCACCAGAGAGTGTGCCCGCAAGTACCACCAATGGGCTAAATCGATTCACCTCTCTGCGCACTATGTGGTCTACGTGAGTGTGATGCTGTGGTGTGGGGAGTGTGAAGAGGACGTGAAGGCACTCGGTCCGCGGAATGCACCTCACTGTGTGAATTGCGGAGACCACCAGTACTCGGATCGGCTGGAGGCAGACGAGGAGTACACAGCCTGCTCTGATCGGCTATTTGAACATCTGCTCACTGATCCTCGATTCGACGACCGAATCCTCCTGTCTCACAATGGAGGGCGATTCGACATGGCCTGGCTGAGCAAGTGGTGCGGAAAGACCGGAGTGCTCCCCTCCAACACTCTGCAAAGCGGCAGCAACACTTTCTCTATAGAATTCCGGAAGAAGTACAAGGCATTGAAGAGAGGATCCCCGCAGACCTTCGAGGGCTGCCCTATCAACAACGTGATCTTCAAGGATAGTTTTAAGACTATCTCAATGAAGCTGAGTGATATGCCCAAGAGCTTCGACTTGGAGGTTGGAGAGAAGTTGACGTTCCCGTACCTATACTCCGGGCGGGAGAGAATGACGGATCGATTGCCGAGTGCTCCGAGCCCCTTCTTCTACGGCATCGGCGAGATGGGGGTGAGTTGTGAGAGAGTGAAAGAGGGAGTGAGAGAGAGAGAGAGAGCGAGAGAAAAGGGAGTGAGAGAGAGAGCGTGAGAAAAGGGAGAGAGATAGCTAGGAATTGGCCTCCAGCAATTGCCCTCCGGTATATGTTTAATGTGCATTCTTTCAGACCAAGGAGCTGTATCAGTTCGTTCAAACGGAATGGCCTCGAATCAAAGACCAACCGTTCGATCATCTACAGCAGCTGACGTCGTACTGCGACCGGGATGTAGAGATTTTGATGTCTGCAATCATCAAGTTCAGGGAGACCGCAATCGAGGTATGTAAATTATTATTTTGGGAAAAAAAAGAGATAAAAAGAGAGAGAGAGAGAGAGAGAGAGAGAGAGAGAGAGGTGAGAAACAGAGAAGCTTGGAATAAGGGGGGCAGGCCGCGCCGCGCAGAGGCTGATAAAGAGAGAGGGGGGGAGAGAGAAAGGAATGCGTGTTTCAGAACTTCGAGATGTGCCCATTCACCCATGCCAGTACAATTGCCGGCTACTCCCTCTTTGTATACCGCGTGTTGCATTTGGAAAACGACAAGATAGCTCACATCCCGGAGAACGGGTTCGGTGGTAGTAAGGGGAATTCCTCTTTATTCGCGCAACGTTTCCTGAACTATCTATCGGAGAGCAGTGTAGTGGATGGAGTGAGGAGGACGTTCGTGCAGCATGCGGGCAACATGGGAGAGTATCTGGTGAGTGGTGCGGGTGTCGGATAGTTTGAGTTTAACAATTGTTCAGCTGCATCGTACAATCGAGCCGAGGGCTAACTATTGGTTAGACGGTGTGGCAACACACAAGAACGCCGATGGGAGCGAGTGGAAAGAGGCCATCGAAGTTCACGGCTGCTGGCATCACGGGTGCTTCAAGTGCTACAAGAACGTTAGTTCATAAGCTTCCAATAATTTGATTGGAAATTTGTATGCATTGTTTATAGCGGCTGGAGTATGAAATCAATGGATTGGTACCGGAGGGAGAAGATGGATCTCGCTACAAGGTTTGAAATGAACTATAGAATTTCGCGTATACTATGTTATTAGGATCCGTTTCGTTACGGAAAAAGTCTGGTGGAGGTGCGGGCGATGTCGGATATGCGAGATGAGGAGGTTCGGAGGCTGGCGGCGACCGACGGGATGAAGCTGACCATATATTGGGAGTGTGATATCAAGGTAACTTTTACAGAGTGTGTCGCATCACTGTTTATACGTTACAGGCGATGATGAAAGCAGATCCTGAGATGCGCCAATTCTTCAACAGCGCCAAATCTACTCGTCAGTGCAGCCTCAAACCGCGCCTTGGATTCAGGTAAGAAAGCGACAGAGCGAGAGAGAGAGAGAGAGAGAGAGAGAGTGCGAGAGAGAGCGAGAGAGATAGAGAGAGAGAGAGCGCGAGAGAGAGCGAGAGAGAGAGAAGAGAGAGGGAGAGTGGGAGAGGAAGAGGTCAATCGATACATCTAGAGAACGCGTGCGCGCTCGTTCTCTAGAGGCTAAGCAATTCATTAGTGAACTTTTTACGTGAGAATTTCAGAGGTGCGAGGACGGCTGCGGAGGCAGTACTCTCGATCATTAACAAGACGGTTGAGAGGTGTCGGTACCTGGATGTGACCTCACTCTACCCCCACATCTGTCGTATTGTGAAGCTAGGACTAGGCATGCCCCGTCGCCTCACCAACTTTGAAATTCCTCCCAAGGGAACACCCTTCACCAATCTGGAGCATGCGTATATGAAGGTGACTATCAGACCCCCGAAGCAGCTCCGGTTCCCTGTCCTCGCGTCGAAACTCGGATCTCTCAACCTGTTTGTATTGTGCACCCGGTGTGGGGAGGAGGCGCTGGACCAGTATTGCCAGCACTGCGATGAGGAGAGGGAACTGAGCGGCATCTATTGGTTGGAAGAGGTAATTAGTTATTTTTTTCCATAGATTTTGGGTATAATTGTATTCTCTGTAGGTGAACAAGGCGATCGAGTTGGGATACGAGGTTATTGATGTGGAGGAGGTGTGGATTTGGTGAGTACGACCCATCTCTTTCATATAAATGTTTGTTCATTTTAGGGACGAGACTGAAGATCTGTTCTCTACCTACATGAAGGATCTATACCGTCTAAAGGGTAAGTGAACTAGTTAATTTAGTTATTTTATTTTTATTTTCAGTTGAGAGTTCGGGATGGCCGGCAGCGTGCACAACCGAGGCGGCGAAGCTCGACTACCTCGCCCGCAGCAGGGACAACCTGGGTTACGACCTGGACAGGAGCAAGCTGGATCAAGGCCCGAACCCTGCCATGCGCACACTCTCCAAACTTCTCATCAATTCCTTTTGGGGGTGATTAACACTGACAAAACGCTGACGGGGATTTCAATTTGTAATTATAGGAAGTTTGGTCAATCTCCCAACAGGACCAAGTGCAAGTGGCTGGCCAGCGCGTCGGACGAGTTGGCGAAGATGGCAGAGAATCCGAACATCGAGATGGTCAGCAGGGATGATTATCTCCACAGCTTCCTCGTCAAGTACAAGGACAACGAGGACGTGAAAGAGCCGTTCATCAGTACAGGCAACGTGTGCTACGCCTCGTACATCACTGCGATGGCGCGTCTGTACCTGTACAAATTCATCGAGGAGGTGCACAAGCTTGGCGGGAAGGTCCTCTACTATGATACGGGTATGTGCTGATGCATCTTTCCTATTCATTTAAATACGTTTCAGATAGTATCATCTACAAGTTCAGCGGAGAGGACCCGCTCGCCAAGTTTGAAGGTGACCAACTCGGTGCGTATATTTAATAGATATAGCGATTAGAACATGTAGTGCAAATGAAAACTTATAGGTGATTTGACGGACGAGATTCCGGCTGGATGGGATATCGTTGAGTTCACTGCGGTGCGCGGAAAGCTGTACGGTCTGAAACTGGAGGACGCTGCGGGCAACATCCAGTGAGACACTACATATCGAAAAACAATCTATCGAATCACATGTTTATAGTAACAATTTCAATTACGTAATGAAAATAGAAACTTCACTCAGATTCCTGAATGCAATAGTTTATGAAATGTATTTAGGTACTCCGTCAAGGCCTCCGGCTACTCACTGAATGCCGGAAATGCGCCCAAGTACTCGTATGAAGCCGTGAAGGCAATGGCACTGCGCCAGATGTCTGGGCATGTGCCAACAGACGAGGAAACGGAGCTCCTCAGGGATACTCGGTGGTGCGGATTGGAGCTGCGCAAGCGAGGGGACGGCGTCGAGACTGTCTACGTGGAGAAGGAGAATGAATCCTACAACCGAAAGAGCTGGAGAGAGACGCTCGAGGATTCCATCCCCTATGGAACATGCGCCGATTAAGAAGGGGCTGATGAGGGAGAGAGAGAGAGAGAGAAGTAGTGTATCGTGGTGTACGGGTGTGTGTGTGTGTGTGTGTATGTTTGTGTGTGAATGTATAAATAATTTGACGGTTCTTCGATCAGTTGTTATTATGTCGCTCCCGAGTGCGGTTGTGTCTGCGGCAGATCCCACTGAAGTGGAAGTGTGGGCTTCTGAAAACAGCGTCGACCCGGAAAAGGCATTTGAAATACAAACAGGCTATAATTACCGCGTGGGCGCCGCTCATCGTGCCCTGCAACTGTTTTTGGACGAACATCGTATGATAGAAACTATATTGCATTCTGAAGGAGATTTGAATGTAAGGTGGCTTCGAATCATGTTCCATCGGCATGTCACACGCCTGAACAAGGCATGGAATGATTTGAGTACTGCACTCAGCGAACAGTTTACGGGAAGAGTTCAGGCATACGAACTACTAGGCCTCGATCCTGTTCGCTTTGTGCGACCCGCACAATTGTTTATTGATATTGAAGCTGAAGAAAACAAGCCCTCCCTCCCATGAAATAGTAACGTTTCTTGAATTTCTATGGAATTTCTTTAGTTGAAATTGCATTGTCTGCTTCTCTAGCATGAAATATGTGTGTCTAGTGATATACATAATAAAGTAACTTCATTGTTTAATGTGTACTGTCACAGAATGGTTGGTTCGTCTAAATCCTCTCCGCCTAACGAGGACTATGTTGAAGTGTTTATTCCAACTGGTACTCAAGAAGTGGCTGAAAATTCGACAAGCACGCATTCGACCGCTGTTTTCCATTCAAATGAACTCAGGTTCTCAATTTGTAGTGCATGTGAGACGCTCACACGCAATGCTTCAGTCCGTAGAAGGGAAACCCGAACTATTGTCTCTGTATTTCAATGTAAGAGATGTCACAAGTAATGCGAATTAACGTGCTAATAGCTTATCAGCACTTGAGCTGATAGTAATCAGCATATGTGACGAATACCCTAAGCACATGTGCTGTATACTCATTAGCACCTATTCATCACCTTTCCCCCCTTCATCACAAACACAAAACCGTACAATCATGTATTTATAGCATACGAATATCATAATTAAACGTTTCTTTCATAAATCTTCGAATAAACTGATCATCTCCCTGCATTTTAGAAAACATGTTTACAATGTCTTTAAAAGTTTTTCTGTTATACATTTGATACAACACATAAATACAAAAACCCCCACACACAACTGTTTGCACCGATTGGTGCTTCACTGCATTGTAATATATGCGGTCACAATGTGCTAATGAGTTTAGTATATTAGGATTTTTGGGGTGTCTGCCGAATGAATCAAAAATATATGCTGTCGTATTCTGCACATACACTGCAAACCAGTGTGTGCCACTATGAGTAGATGGCGAGTCATTCACAACAAAACAATATGTAGATTTGGGTTTTACAGGTATCATATCGGAAGGAAATACGCCAATAAAGGTGTTATCCATTATCTGGCAACATAATCTATTGATAGTTGAAGTATCCATGCTTACAAGACGCTATCAACAGTGCAGTTTCTGTTTTCGTCGATGGTTAGTTGAGTGGAAAATTGTCCCAGGACAACAATGTACACACCACCGTCTGGCACCTCCTTACGGAATGAAATGCGGAGTGAGCTGCTGCCAGGTTTTAATAGTTCAAATGTGTCGGTATTCGCAGCACTTGAAACTTCCATAGAGTAGACCGTCCATCCATTTCCAAACATTTTGTAGGTGACTCCATTTGATTCGCCATTTTGGGCAAACCCCAGACTCTCCTGTAGATCCACGAAAGGCTGTGTGTACAGGGCGTTGTCATAATCCAGACGCATAGCGCGGCTGGGAATTTGTCGATTGCATATGTTCAGACTGATATCTTGCACTCCATAGTTTCCAAATTCGTATGCGTTGGCATCGAAACTGCCATGTAGACTTTTGGGAGACATAAGACCGACGAGAATTCGTCTAGGGCAGTGAGTGGTCCAAAGCTGCACATCTCCAGTATCCACACGGCCGGCAGTAACGAGATGAGTACGCATGAGAGATGAGATCATATAATAACGCAGCAACTGTCTTGATTTTAGCATAGTTTGAATAGCCAAATCGGTCGCTCCCTCTAGCTCAACTTCACGCAAAAACAATTTCACTTCAGTCAGTTTGATTGTATACGTTTCGGTTGCGTTGGGAAGACCGCGGCGCTCGAGGCAATAGGAGCTAGATGCGGGGTGGAGTGTGAGCCCCAAGGTCATATAATTGAGAAGCAGCTGACTCTGGTTCCAGAAATCCAATCCCACAGTGGCCATCACTTGACAATGTTTGCCATTTTGAATCATTTTCGCTCTCTTGATATAGCCTACATCTTTCTCAGTAAAATCAGTACTTTTCACATAACCTGCTGCACCCAATGTTGTACTTTTAGCCGATTCAGGAAGTAGAAACTCGGTTGTCATATATTCCTTCAAAGAATTATGCGCGCAGTTTTCGTGTATTTGCACGCCATTCAATGTGCACGTCATGCTCTTGAAAAGAGATTTGCCTATCAGTTGACAGAGTGAGATACTCGGTTGCACGTCATTTATCGCATTGCCGTTTGGCGTTTTGCCTACGGAAGGAATAGGGTTGCCCTTCGAATCATGAACAACAAAAGTAGCGCTAATATAACTCTTATTCAAAGCCAGATAGAAAGGACTGCTGTTATATCTGAACTCGATCGGCGCACCGGGGGAGATGCCGCAACTGGGAGACACTTCACACCAGCGGCTATTCACAATCCCGACCTGACTCCGTGGAGTCGCGAATAATGAGATCTCAGATGGTATGCAAGGCTCGGAATCAGGGTTAGCTATTTTATAAACAGACATATTTTAGGTAATTAAAAGAAAAGCGACCGGTCAGCTCCAGCGTTTTTACTACTATGAGCTTTCACCTTTCCAGGGTAAACTCCAATGACCGTAGGTTTGGACCTCTTCGAAATAGGCTTCCTCTTTTTCGACCCGCCAATCATTTTGCGTACGGTATCCTTCCCTCTCCTTACTATAGACTCTCCCACGGGATTACCGTTTACCACGTCACCCACTACTCGCACACCAGTGTCGACCACTGCGTCGCCTATGAGCTTCATTCCAGCGTCGCCCACGTTTTTAGCTAATTTACCATAAAGAAACGAAGGCAAGTTTTTGTACAGAAACGTGCCCAATCCAAAGCCTCTCTGATACGCTCGGCCAGAGTGCCAACCGCCTACCATATTCGGACTGCCAACCATATGAGCCCAATTTAATTTATCTACATTTAATTCGGAGCGATACATAATTGCAATACAACCACTCTGTGAGAAGTCAAAAAATACAATGAACTATATTTTCTGTGCAAAATGCAATACAATTACGATGGTGCCAAATTGAAACGGTATCAGTTCACCCAACTCATCTCTTATCGATATTCTAATAGAACTGATATGCGGATCGCGAATTGGAATGTACCGTATTGGGTTATAGTTGTAGCTCACAACCTGACCAAACTTTCCTGTATTCGGAACTATTCGCAATATTTCAGCCTTACGATTACCAATAACAGAGTGGGCACATACATCGGAATAAACATACAAAGCGGATGAGTTGCCTCTGTAATTGATACTGTTGGGTGCTAGACAACTCTCACTTATCATAAGTTGGTCAAATCCTAAAATGTATGCCAGATCCGGTGATAATTCCAGACCACTAATATCACTTATATTGACGACTATACGATCATATTCGGGACTGTATGCGAACAAAGGTTCCTCCGCATCTGACAATCGTGCTCTCTTCAAAGAGACACCAGTCGAGCGAGTGTTGGAGGGAGGAACAGGTGTGATCGTTTCAGTTTGTGTCAACGCGGCAGCAACGGGAACAGGCGCGACCACTGAGAGAGTGGTGTCATGAGGGCGAGGTGACTGCCCGCCCGGGTTCTCTGCTTGAACAGCCGCCTCCTCCTCATCATCCAATTCCTGCTGCAGAGCGGCGGCTGCTTTCTCATCTTCGTCTTGTTGCATTTTTAGGGCAAGTGCGGCGGCTGCTGCCTTCTCCTCTTCCTGTCTCCTTAATAGAGATGCGGCTGTCTCCTCCTCTTGTCGCTTTTTCAGAGCGAAAGCATCCGCTGCAGCTTTTTCTTGTTTTTTGAGAGCAAGCACCTGCTTTTCTCTCTTATTCTCAGCTTCTAATAATGCATTTGCGGCATCTGCACTTTCGCCTAGCTTCACAGTAGCCGCATTCGCTTCGGGCACCCCTGACGCTTCCGTCTTCTCAGTAGATAATCCATAGTCAGTTGGATCGCTAAGACCGCTACCATAGTCTAGATTACGCTTCTTTCTAGTAGGTTTCAAAATATTCAAAACGCGAACCATTTCATTCGGGCCGTTATAACTACCGGCTGGCACCACAACCTTCTCAGCAACGCTACCTCTATGTATTTTATAATACGAATCATGTCTCAAATTGTTATACGAGTTGGTAAATATAATCTCAGATAAACCGACTGTATACTTTCCACGTTGTAAATTTAATGAAGACGGGAGATACGTAGTAAAATCAGAAATGGTATTACCAGCGTCAGATGTCACGTTACTGACTAAAGTCACGTAAAATTGGGAGGGTTCCATACAACCTATCGCAATCACTACAAACCAAACACTGATCAATAAAGACGTTTTATCCGACAAGATACATAACAATTATAACAATATCTACACACCGGTCAACAATGGTGAGTAGTAAAAAATACCTCGCTCAAATGCTAGGGGTGGGGACATTCTTCTCCTCGCCACTCTCTTCCTCATCGTCTCCGGCTTCTCCGCACACCTCCTCCTCAGCGCTCGCCTCTCCGCTCACCTCTTCCGCGTTCATCACCTGAAAGAATTACATCAACGACAAACATAAACGACAAACATAACCACACACACACACACACACACACACACACGCACATACACACGCACACACACACACCCACACACACCCACACACAAACGAGAAACAAACTGACTCACCTCAGCATAGGAGTTGAGAGACGGGCGTTCCTCGTCACTGGAGAGGAGACCATCCTACAACGAGTCAATCAATACACGCAAAATGAAGAGATTGGGTACTGACCTCAAGGGCGGGGGCGCTCGCGAGCGGATAGGACGGGGGCGGGATAGCCCCGGGAGCATGCTGCAGGCGCACGCCTCCGAGAGCGTCTGCGCGGGCACTCAGCATGCGACACATGCCCGACGCGCGCCTCTTACAGTAGTTAGCACCGCGAATGAGCCAGCAATTGGGGGACAACTTGCCGAGGACTTGCTTGATGAGGGCAGACGCGAGCAGGCCGCCGACGCCGATAATCACGGGGACGGGGACGCCTATGACAAATAGCTGATACAATCATTCCACTCTAAACACACACACCCACACACACACACACACAGATCCCACTCACCTCCTCCATCAACCTCGTCGAGGACGCACCTCTCCTCTCCGAGCCTGTCTACGCAACAGGCATATCCTGGGTCACATCCACCACACTGCGCATCGGGAACGAAATCACACATTCCTCTAAAACAACCAAACAAATAAAGAAACCATAAAGAATTTTTAAGAAAGAAAAGGGAAAGCTAATCCTACAAAACTTTTCTGCGAATGATGTGTGTGTGCGTGTGTGTGTGTGTGTGTGTGTGGCGAGCATGTTACTCAGTCTTTGATTTCACAATAGTCCGAGACTGTCTGCAATGATGACTCATCATGACGTCATAGGGACCAGTCAGTCGTGCTAGTGTCTCAATTGCGCAATGCCGTTTCAATTCAAATGTCCTCTCACTTGCTCCATAAACGGACCGACAATGAGTGGTAAATCGACACTCATTAGAGAGATTATTGAGAGAAGAGACTCCCTTTTTGATACGCCGATCGATGAGGTGATCTACTGTGTGGGCATAGTGCCTCAGGAAAGACCGGAGGGCGTGCGATTCGTCGAAGGAATGATAGATTTAGAAGAACTCGATAATCGTAAACACAAATTGCTGATATTAGACGATCTGCTTTCATATTTTAAGGAAAACCCATCTCTTTTGAACGATTTATACACTAGAGTAGCGCATCATTATAACACAAGCATTATCTTTTTATCGCAGGAACTTTTTGGGAGTAACAGATGTGCACGGATCAATAGTACATACATAATTTTGACAAACATGGTATCTGATAAACTGACAATTAGAAATCTATCTAAGCAACTCTACCCCACCAACAGCCGATTTCTATGCGACGCCTATGAGGATGCGATGGCGGCGCGCAACTATTCCCACCTATTGATTGATCTCGCTCAGTCCACGCCAGACGACTGTCGAGTCATAACGAATATGTTTGATGAGGAGCCGATTGTCTACGTGCCACGAAAATAGTCACTTCACCCAGGGTACTGAGTCAATATCAAAACTGTTGTCGAACTGAACGAGACCCGACAGATTCTCCCACGTAGGTTCCTCATAACCAAGCCATTTAATTTGTATTTGCATTTTGTGACCACGTTTACGCTTTCCTAATACTTTCTCTACTCGATACACGCCATCGTTTTCTGCTCTTATCAACTCTTCTTTATAAAAGTTACCCTCTACGACGTGTCCTTTGTAGTCAATGAGAGTGAATATCGCTGGCTTTTTAGAATCTTGTATATTTTTAATGAAATAATATTGTTCACTGAAACGAGGTAGAAAACCTCTTGTAAAGATATTCTTAATTTTAGACACCCGCACACTTTGTCCAACCTCAAACTTATGACGCACTTTCTCGGCCGCTTTTCGAGGCGGCTCTTTGAAATCACCATCGGCTACGCTGTTTGGCGCGCGGCCGATACCTCGATTCACTCGATTATTCAAAGACGTCACTATCTTATCAAGAACAGACAACCATTTTTGTGTATTCGCCGAGGACATGTATCTGAATAACTTTCTCTTAAGCGACAAAATTGCTCTCTCCGCGATACTAGCTTTCACCCCAGAATGAGTAGAAAAATGGTTTATGTGCAGTTCTTGTAGTAGGCCCGCTAATTTACTGTTATAATACTCGGTACCTTCGTCTGTACATAGTTTACTCGGACATAACTCTAGAAGTATAGGTCTTAATGCATCATAAACGGAATCGGCTGTTTTGTTGGGAATAGGAATCGCCCATATTTTGCGACTATAGACATCTATAACAACAGAGATGAAACGCATTCCATTGTTGTGTTTCTCATAATAACTCATATCACATAAGTCGGCGTGGATAGAGTGTCCTATCCAAGGTGCAGTAATCTTCTGTCTGGGGAAATGAGTACGGGGTGTGACGTGTAAAGTGTATGCATTTTGTTTTCTGAGAAATTCTCGAATATGAGTCAGCTGCACTCGTTTATTACGGCTACGGGCGGCACGGTACAGTCCTTGGACAGAGGAAAAGGAAGCAGAATTCGAGGGATCGCAATAAATACTTTTCAATAATTTGGAGAAGGGACCAGTCATGGTCGGTAAAGTTACAACACTGACTTCCAAGTAATAATACGCAATCTATTGTAACTTTTCGTGCCCATCCCTTGCTGAGCGGCGGCAGCCATCGCATCTTCGTCGTGTCGCGTCTTTTGACGTTTAGAATCGCTGTCATTTGAGACGTGGGTGCCAGTATCCTCAGGACGCGAAGGGAGGATAGAACTTGAACGTTTAGTGCCCCGTTTCAAGTTGGTATAATGTTGCCAGTTCACAGCGGGCGAATCGTAGCTCTCCTTCAGTCGCTTCCCATCAGCACGATCGTCTGTAGACGCTCTCTTCGAACCACGTTTCACACTAGTATAATGCTGCCAGTTCGTAGCAGGTGAGTCTATACTAGATTTGAGTCGCTTGCCATTTTTACTATCACTAGAATCAGCACTCCGCTTCCTCGCCTTTTTAACGTCAACGTTACTCGTTTCCACGATAATAGGTGCAACCTCAATATCAGGATCAGCCACCGAACGCTTCTTACTAGCAAGCTCACTCTCAAAACTGCTGGCTTTTCTTTTACGCGACGGATTGCCCACAGGTATCATCACAGGTGGAGGGGGAGGGGGCGGATCCCCGGGCAACACGCTCTCCACACTACTCCCCACTATCGGCTTCTTTCTATTAGGCACTCTCTTCAATGGAATCTCAACAGGAAGCGGAGTTCTAGTATTTAATGACATAACCACACTAGTGTTTGGGTTGTGTGGTATGGGTCCGGTATTCCGCTCAGCCGCTTCCTCGGCTTCCATTTTCGATTGCAAATCAAGAAATCGCGTCATCAAATCATTGAACAAATTACGCTTCTCATCAATAGATACACGTTTCTTATCTAGCACAGAATCTCGGGAAGTGCGCGCCTGATTCAAAATGTCACTCCTTTCTGAATGCGGGGCGGAATCGACATGTGGCACAAGACGAAATTTGCGAAAACTTTTCATTTTCCACTCAACAACCGTCTAGCGCGGAAGGAAAATCAACAATGCGCCATCTCATACTGTTATTCCTGATTATCCGCACCGCAGTCGGACAGACGCGCTGGATTCACTCGAATGACTGCAATCCCCCCTGTACGTCCCCTCTCTCCTGCATCAAGCCAGCCTCGTAAGTCGAAAAAGTTTATCAATGAACATATGTATGGTAGGGGTAACTGGACGAATGGCGCTTGCGTGTGTCCGCGGTTCCGAAATCTCGACACCATGTGCTCAAATGTCATCACTCACGAGATGGAGATGGATATCAAGAATGGCTTAGAGAACCACCATGCGGAGATGATGGACAGACTGGACAGCGTGCAGGAGATGCGTGAGTAAATCAGAATAGAATTAAAATAAAACAATTATTCCAGTGGGTGTGATCTCCACTGAGGTCGTCAAGTTCGAGCAGTTCAAGGTGGAAGCCGAGTTGATGAAGACACTCGCTATTGTGTTTGCAATCTCTACAATTGTTCTGATCATAGTAGCTGCTGGCAGTGCCTGTGTGCTCACCCACCTAGCGAATCGCCTCCAACGCCGCCGCCACTAGCACAGGTACCACCACGTTGCCTACCCTACCCAGTTCACTACGTGCCTTATTAGCCGTTCTAATTTTTGCTAACAACTTCAATACCTCAACATGTTTTAAAAGAGTATTCTTATGTTTGCCATTAAGTCGCATCCTATTTCCAAGTATGTTATAAATGATTTCAATTAGTATACCCAATTGCCCAGTATTTGCTGTATTCAACACCGTAGTGTCACTCATAGCACTTCGTAGAAAATTGATATGACGCCTTATACGACCGCTCATGTTGAACACACTAGTAGCATATGACATGATGGAAAGACACTTGCGCAAAAATAATTTTATCGAGAGAAATGGGAGGAGACAGAAACATCAAATAAACGCGAACACAGATCATAAACAAAGCGCGAACATGATTACGATTAACGATAAAAGGGGAGAGAGATAGATGAGAGATATGAAAAGCATGTGCATAAAAAGAGAATGAGAGAAAAAGATAGGGAGATAGAAAGCGTATATGCGCACTTATAAGGGGGAGAGGGATTGAGAGAGAGAGAGGGAGGGAGAGAAGAAGATTATATGCGCACTTATATAGGGGATAGAGAGAAGGGGGATCAGTCAAAACGGAGATGCAGAGTATTGTTCACACACGACTCACACATAACCAAGGGGATCACCACCTTACCGTTCTCGTCGCGCTTGATCTTGGGGGTTGTAGCTGCACTCTCCGAGCGGCATTTGCCGCACGCGTAGAAGACGTGAAGACAGCCGATGGAAAGAATGTTCTTCCAGGAGGCAAAGCTCTTGGGCGGAGGACCATCGGCGGCTGTCTATAAATGAACCATTCTCTCTCTCTCTCTCTCTCTCTCTCTCTCTCTCTCTCCAACCCACCTTGAGTAGCCTACGCTTAGGAAAGGTTGGACGGCCCGGGGGCGTCTGGGTAGATACGGCGGGGGATGAGGGGCGGAGCATGCGATCAGCGTCATAATACTCAACAGTCTCGGATCCATCCACATTGTCGAGAGCGGGGCACATAATAGGCAGGAGCGGAGCGACAGTGTCAGACCAGGCGGCCGGCCTCCTTATGTACTCTAGGCGGTGACCCCTCCCCTCCGCTGGGATCACTAGCACGCTTTTGTTTAGGCGGACCACCTGGCACTAATTAGCGGACCCGCCGACCGAGGTCACCGAGGTCACGCCTCCCGGGATTCAAAAATTCAAATCATTCACCACCTACTGTATTTGGCGCGCGGTCGTCTTGTTCTATTTACTTATTTATTTTGTCTGTCTCATTTATAGCATGCCTCTTGTCGCAGTTAGTGAATTTCCCGTAGAAGCTCGTTCCTCGCTGGCAAAGGTGCTGCAGCTGAGACAGATAGACATGTATCAGAGCACGAATAGAGCAGGTAGTAGAGAATAATTAGATTAATAGAATAACTGGTAAACATTTAGACTCGTTGCTGGGTCCGATTCAAAGCACTACTTCTATGGATAGTCTGATGGGCAGTAATAACCACCCAAACCTACATATCTCACTGGATAGCGTATCTGTTCGAATAGAAGGATTCTATTACCCTTTTAATGATTTGCTTTTCTGGCTGGGATAAACTTTTGATTGAAACGCAATGATCGCATTATGGGGTTGGCTCTTTCGGATCGTGTGAATACATCGTTCGCTTCGCTCTCTCTGATTCACACTCTCCTCGCTCGCCCTTTCCGGTCGTAAAGGTAAGTATGTCTGAGGCCATGTATGCTATTTTATTTAAAGATGTATTTACAGTTTCGGATCTGCGATCAACGTTTCACACCGTGTTCGTGCCGTCTGCAGTAATTACGCCGATCAACTTCACTTCATAAGCTCCCTTCAACACCACTTGAACCCAACAGCTCTCTTTAGAGCTTACTGAACCCAACAGCCCTCTTCAGGGCTACCCATTTGTGAAACAAACTTTTGTGCTGATCACACATAAAACTGATTAGCACTTTGCATTGAGTGGAGTGTGCCTGTGGCGGTCGGATACAGAAAGAGAGAAGGATAGAGGAGAAGGAGAGAGGAGAGAACTTCCATGGCGGCTCACTTCATAAACTTTTAAGGATCCGCTTTCACCCGCGAACACAATCAACGCGCGTGCGCGCATATCTCGCGCACTCATTAGCGGATTACTGCGCAACACGTGCGCACCTGTTTAGCGCACTCGGAGTCGCGCACTCAGGGACTCCCGCCAGTTGACCTCTGTAACCTCTACTAATTAAATTCAAAATCATGAATAGAAAAATCAGTGAACCGTAACCTAGGTCACTAGGTCATCTTGTCCCATCGCCCCGTGACCTCTGGTGGGGTGACCTCGGTGACCTCGGTGACCTTTAGACTAATTAAATTTGAAAATTGAATAGAAAATCAGTGACCCGTGAACGGGGTCAGTAGGTCAAATTGTCCCATCGCGCAAACCACTACTACTGATATGAAACCACGTGTCAGTGTACCGGAAGAAGGTGGACGTCGCGTAGAGCAGCGCCTTCGGATACGTCGCCCGACCATCGCGGCAGATGATGGTGAAGTCGTGCAGGCTCCTGGAAACTGTTTGCGTCAAGCTTCGATTTGGAAACCCGCTTGTCGTTGAGTAGCGTGAAGCGGAAATCTGGCTGGGCGGGCGGAGCGGACGGGAGCTGAAATCGATTTTGGTTTTTTTTCTCAAAATGGTCAGTTTCAGTTCAACTTATCCCAATTTACTGGTTCATCTTTGATCGAAATATATGGCTACCATAAATAGTAATGCAACGTGTTCATGGACTGAAAACAAGTCGGAACCATGTACATGTTCTATCTCTCCCCCGTTGCCCACCCACCTTCCTCTCGTCCTCGCGTTTCTCGTAGTCGAACCGCTCCTTGTTGACGTGCATCGTCGTCACGATGCGCAGCTCGCCCGCCTTCAGGCGCGGAACGACGAGCGCGCGCGTCAGCGCCTGTAAGTACAGTACACAGGGTACGGTAGAGTACCGTATACCTGTCCGAAATCGGATGTGGAGGGAACGCGTAGAATGGGGAAGTTGTGGGTGACGCCGCGCCATGTGTTCGGAGTGCGGTAGCGGATGGGAGGGATGAGGTCTGAGAAGGAAAAAATAGCGATAGGCAAACATCCCCGAAAGGGATCAATCAATATAACGACTTTCAAAAATCTCGTCGTTCAATCACCTCGCCCATGCGCATCGACGCATAGCAGGAGAATGTCAATGGCGGAGCAGTGGTGCACCCTGTAGTCTCTCTCTCTCTCTCCTCTCTCTCTCTCTCTCTCTCTCTCTCTGTCTCTCTCTCTCGCCCTCTCTCTCTCGCTCTCTTCTTCTCTCTTCCTCCCCCCTCCCTCCCTCTTCTCTCTCTCTCTCTCTCTCTCTCTCTCTCTCTCGTACCCTGATATGTCGAGATGGACATCATAGCGGCGCACCACCTCACGGTCGCTGTCGTAGAACGGCGAGCATCCGATGCTAATCGAACTACAATTAAAAAAAATTGAAATTGGGAGTGCCCAAATTCCCAAATAATCACCTCATGTGATGCATCGCTCCATGCACGGCGGCAAACTCGGCGAAAGCGAGTTCTAACCTAAGTGAGGCAGGTAAAGAGAGAGAGAGAGAGAGAGAGAGAGAGAGAGAGAGAGAGAGAGAGGTAGAGAGAGAGAGAGGTGTAGAGAGAGAGACAGAGAGAGAGAGAGAGAGAGAGAGAGATCGCTCACTCACTCGTCGCGTTCTGTGGTCGTCACATTCCAGGTGTGCACGAATCGCAGCTCCTCGTAGACGTTTCTCGCAGGCGGCGGGGCGAGCGCGGCTCTGGCCACTCCAATGAGAGTGCGCGCTTCCTCCGCCGGCAAGACGGGAGCCATGGCCAATTCTCCAAAGGTCGACGGCAACGCCTCCCCCTCCTCCATTGGACCAGCCACAGCGAGGGAAGCGAGGGGAATGAAGGAAGTCCAGCATTTCGAGTGAATAGAAGTTCCAATATTTCGATCAAAACCAGCTGGAAAACGATGTTTTCTCGACCAGTGTTTTTTTCGCGTTTGAAAATTATGTTCGAAAACATTTTTCATGTACGACTTTTCATGTTCGCATTGTCAAGAATGTCAATAAATGCGGAGCATTTGTCAGTCATCATGCGTATTTTTTCTGACAACATGGAGACGAGATCCCGAGGCAACCTGAGCATTCGGAATTCCATTCAAGCCTATGTCATTGAGCGATGTACCAACTGCTGCAGATTGCCTGCTATACTACAAGTCTACTCCCCAATCTCAACAGTACACTCTATGGGTTGGGATACATAAACACTTCGGAACAGTGTTTCATGAACGCGGACAACACTCGATTCTCGGCAATGCTTTTTAAATCGCTGTAACTCCGTTCAGAGGCGGAATTTTGAGTTACATCAAAATAGATACTTAATTGTTGTTCACTGTAGTCTGCATGTGACTACGTAGTTTGTTTTGTGGTTTCATCGCTTTGTGCCGGAGTTCTCCATATTCACGAATATCGAGAGAAATGACGATGGTCGGTCGAGTGAAATTTGCATAAAATCTCGCTCATTTCCCGCCAACTGAGAAATGACCAGTGTCGATTAGAGAAACTAAATAGAAAACTCCGGCCAAACGCTGATGTAATCACAAAACAAACTACACAATCATGTGCAGACTACTGTGAACAACAATTCTCTCTTTTGATGCAACTCAAAATTCCGCCTCTGAACGGAGTTACAGTGATTTATTACTTATAATATAAATATTACTTATTTCTACAAATTTTCTACATATTACGGATTGTACTGTACGTGTTTAATGGCATCCTCATTTCTATAACAGAAAACGGTACACAATTGTGCCTTTTCTTAAATTAAGTGTTGTGCATTTAAGACAAACATGTACGTGTTTATTGGCATCCTCATTTCTATAACAGAAAAGGAAAACAGTACAAAATTGTGCCTTTTCTAAAATTAAGTGTTTTGTCCTCCATTTCCTGGCCATTTTTTTCTTGGTACTAGTGCACATCGAAATCGAAACCTGCAAGAAAACTATTTTTAGTCGCCTTATTTGAACATCACTACTATTTCAAGATATATACCAGTTGCCATTGTGTCAAAATAATCATTCTGGAATAACTTCGAATAAATTGGTTTTTCACAGCATTTTGAATCCACGTCTTTCCTCTCGTTTCCATTATCTTTCACATAGACCCCGTATACGCCCATCATTTTCGTGTTTTTTTATGATGGCAACAGAGCATCCGCGCGGCAACCTGCGTGGAACATGCTCATTCCACCCCAACCATGGTGTACCAGCTGCTGCAGATTGCCTGCTACACTACCAACATCCTCAAAGACCTGCATCAGCCGCTCACTGAACTCGGCTACGTCGCAACGCCCAATCGGTGCTTTCACGACACCGACAAGACTCGCTTCTCCGCCCAACTCTTCCGAGCTGATGAGACCAGTGTGGTTTGTGAATGAAAGGTCGTGATGAAGATGTGCAAGTATCAGTTCAGTGCTACAGCGGTCCATCGTTCAATCACTCAACGATGGAGGCACTCTGTCGTTTCACCAAGACGCCGGGAGAATCGCTCGGATTCTTGCAGGCATGACGGGCGAGAGATTGAAATTACTGGGCTATGGTGTCCTGCCAGTCTTCTTTCGACCCCGCACAGTGCTCATAAGTGTCTTGAATTGGGGACTGCATACCTTCACATTTACCTTTACCTGTCGGCCAACTTTATCGATTTCTATTTCAAAACTTCTCTCTGTTTAGGTGTTCGCCAACCTGGATCTCTTGACATGTGCCAACAATGGCGCGCACGTGTTCGCACAACTTCGATTGCAGGTGAGCATTGGTGTACACACTCAAGAACTGGTGAACACCCAAACAGCGTATAACTACTCGCTACTTCCTGAAGGGCCTTGAACGAGCATTGCAATCATGTCAAGCAACATTTAGCAAACGCTGCCACTGCTCGCGTTCTACGTCGACGGCTCGCCGGTAGACAGTCGCCACTTGATCGTGGCATCGCCCCGCCTCGCAGCCGCCATCCTAGCCCTGCCACTAGCCAAGCACGAACACGGGCGTGAGTGATCTTTAGGTCTGTAATATGCGACGCAGCGCACATTTCGGCTTCAAAATCGATAATGTGTCTTTTCTACACAAAGCCACTGGATCTTTGAGTAGCCAAATTGACCCTTTTGTTTTGAGTATTGTCGCGGCCATTGGCAACGCAAGATGTTTTTCCCCCGAGACTTTCCAACAACGCAGAGTTTCGCCAGTGGATAGTGATGCTCGAGTACTGAGAAACACACAGGCTTGCTCGGCCGCCTGATCCGTCCCGACCTCTCCTCCGCCAATCTGCAGTGGTTTCAAGACATCTGCCGCAACAAGCTCGTGCAACTCTTCGACGTCCAGTACACAGATCCCGTGACCAACAAATGTATGTTCATTCATAATACAAGACGCATCCATGCACTTCACAGTCGTGCAAATTCTTTCGACCGACGCGAAGGGGAAGCAGACTCAAGTGGTCCCTGTTTCGACGCTGCAAGGCTACTGCGTCTCCGAGAGGGTGTGTGAGGCGACCATTCCGCTCTACGCCGCCGATCGAAAAGGTGAGCCGGCCGCCGAGAAGTCGCACCAGCACATTCGCAGCATTGCCCCCTGTGCTACCGGCTCATCACTGTTGGTGGTCCCGGCCGGTAGGACCACACACTCGGTTCAGTGAAAGGGACCGAAAGCGGATGTGTGCGTAGTGTAATTGCATGTATTGTATTTTAGTTCTCACTAATTCAGGCTACGAGCGGCTGATCACATCGCGAGCCGACGAGATCGACGAGAACGTCAATATGCCGCAATGGACTGCCGAGATTCCCGCCGAACCGATGTGCTACACATGGGCGTGAAGTTCACGGACGCAAAGCATGTTTTTCACACTGAGTAATAATAATGCATTATCGGCTGCTGTGCTGAAACAGCTGCTGTGCTACTCGTGGGAGTGAAAAAAGAAGAAAATACGTACTTCTTATTTTTTATGTATGAATTTCATAACATTTATTGATGCTGGCAAAGTTAGCATTATACCTACATCTTCGTTCTATTGTTTATTATCTATTCTATTTCTATGATTGTGTTGTCACAGTCAGCTAAATACATCTCAATTTTGGATAAATGTTTGAACGCCTATTGCGAAGTGTTATGTCATTAGTGACGGAGCCTGTGGATTTCGGATCACTTGCAAAACAGAAAAATCAGTGTTAGATGTTTTTGCCCCATTTTTTGTATGATAGTGTTCCCGGCAATACCCGGCACGACTAGCTTTTTGTAGGGTGATCACGCACCACGAGCCGTGACTTCACAAGATACACATCAAGTCATCGTCGAACTAGGCACAAGAGCGCAAAAGTCAAAACCGCATGCCTAAATGTAAATCTCTGAGTGAGCGAGACAACTGATATTTGTCCAGCCGCGTTTGCCAAGAAAAGGTCGTTGAATTTTGGCGACTCAAGGATCTATGTATCTAGTCCGGAACTCTCAACACTCTCAACACTCGTACAACAAGTTATCAACATTTTATGGCATTTATACCGATAATGCATAATTATTACTCAGTGTGAAAAACATGCTTTGCGTCCGTGAACTTCACGCCCATGTGTAGCACATCGGTTTGGCGGGAATCTCGGCAGTCCATCGCGGCATATTGACGATCTCGTCGATCTCGTCGGCTCGCGATGTGATCAGCCGCTCGTAGCCTGAATTTGTGAGAACTAAAATACAATACATGCAATTACACTACGCACACATCCGCTTTCGGTCCCTTTCACTGAACCGAGTGTGTGGTCCTACCGGCCGGGACCACCAACAGTGATGAGCCGGTAGCACAGGGGGCAATGCTGCGAATGTGCTGGTGCGTAAGATGCGTTACTGTAAGATGCGTCGTAGATGGTGAGCTTCATGGTGACGCAGACATGGCAGTGGGAGAAGAACAAAGAGCTCACGTTGGACGAGGTCTGTGACGAGATTAGTACATAGAAGAGATTAGTACAACATTCTGCGGCTCATCGAACGATTCTGCGCGCAGAGATGGTGAGAAAGAGAGAGAGAGAGAGAGAGAGAGAGAGAGAGAGAGACTCAGGGGCCTCGCCTACACCTGGGTGCGAAACCAGTTGATCCGGCAGATGATCGAGGTGGGATTACCGTAGTTACGAAACTCACTTTGTCGATTCTTTCAGAAGCAGAAGAATCTTGACTACGTGGTTCGAATGCTGGTGTTTGTACACGAGTTCCGCAGGCTCTACGAAGTGGAGGAGGTCAGGTCTCTCTCCCTCTCTCCCTCTCTCTCTCCCTCTCTTCTCTTTGATTCCTCTCTCTCCTAGATGTGCTTCGCTCTCATCATCGACAAGCACACCGACCAGTTTCTGCTCGACTATGCTCACCGGGTATACTGTAGCTACCGTATGCATTATATACTACCGTAACCAGGGTTCGAACGCGGCCCGGAACGAGTTGCATGCCAAGCTCACCGCCGAGGGCCAATTCCGCACCAGCAGCATTCTCGTGAGTCACATTATCAATCGGCTATCGATCGATAATTCGACTGGATTGCTCGCCTTTCGACTAACTGACTCGGACTTTACATAGATACTCATCCGGCAGCCAAAACTCTATAAATTCGTACTATTCGGTGAATCCATAATTTTTGCAAAAAGATCAAATTATTCCCCTACCGTAACACTTATCTTTGCAAGAAGCTCAAATTATTCTCCTACCGTAACACTTATGTTTGCAAACAGATCAAATTATTCTCCTACCGTAACACTTACCTTTGCAAGAAGCTCGAATTATCCTCTCACCGCAACACTAATCTTTGCAAGAAGATCAAATTATTCTCCTAAAGGCGTCACCATGTTCGTGACCATGCACGTTTCATAGGTTGTGGCACATACTCGTCATAGGCAAGCAATCCGTGGTCTATGCTGAGACCATTGGACATGGTGTGGATCTCTTCAAATAGGCGAATGCAAAGTGCTTGCGCACTTTGCGCACAAAGTGCTTGCGCACGTTTGTTTTGAGCTGTGACGCGCGCAACACGCCACTCCCAAGGCACACACGATTTCTCTATTCTAATACAATATACTTAATTAGTGTGCGTTATTTGTTAGAATATCACTTTGTAAGACCTATGAGTATGATTCGTGAAACCAATATCGGTTGCGGCATCCAAAAACCGCCCTCTCTTGCTCTCTCCCGCTTTGCCACTAAACGTGTTTACGACGGCGGCGGCGGCGGCGGCGGCGGCGGCGGCGGCGACGACGGTGTGCATCACGTAAGCTCCGCCCACTGCACTTTGCGCTCATTGGTCGCTCGGCTCTCTTGCGTGCGCACTCTGATTGGCTGAGCGCATGCCCCGCCCTTCGTTCACCCACTCTCGTGTCGGCTCGCCGTCCAGGCCACCGCCCCAGTTTTGGCGCGAAAACTGTGGGGGGAGGGGAGTGTGCGGAGCGGAGTGAGTGGGTAAGAGAGAGAGACGCGAAATAGCGCGTGTCAATGAGAGACTGGCATTGGCAGGCGCACGAGCGATTCGACAAAGCAGTGCGTTTCCATATTCAGGATACGTTTTCTAAAGTTTCGAATATGTATACATAACATGTTCGGCACATCAACCTGAAAAACAATTTCTTCGAAATTTGAGAAAAGGACATCCATTCTCTTTCGAAAAGTACACGAGTAAAGAGGAGTGGTTTGTTTTGATCTAATTCAACAAAAGCACATGCATAAAATCTCTTCGCAGCTGACTAAAATTTCAAAACAAACCTGCTCTTTCTGATCGATGAAAAATATAGTATGCACTATAATCGTGTCATACATTTTGTTGCAAGTTACTTGTTGGGATTAACAGTATCCTGAATACCTGAACTCAACATGCTAACAAGAAAACAATTAGAGTTTTAAAACATCGTTCGAAAGAGCAGGTTTGTTTTGAAATTTTAGTCAGCTGCGAAGAGATTTTATGCATGTGCTTTTGTTGAATTAGATCAAAACAAACCACTCCTCTTTACTCGTGTACTTTTCGAAAGAGAATGGATGTCCTTTTCTCAAATTTCGAAGAAATCGGTGAATTAATTGATAAGGGTATGAGTGATGGGTCATGGGCGTATGAGGTGTATTAAGCCGATGGCGGTTACGCCTTCGCACGTCTCTCGTACTTGCACACATGGAACGTCTTCTCGCGCACCTCGTTGAGACGCTCCTGAAAGACGGCGTATGTGTAAAGGCCTCTCCACTTCCCCAGGACAACTATTCGCGCGCAAGCACTTTGCATTCGCCTATTTGAAGAGATCCACACCATGTCCAATGGTCTGAGCATAGATCACGGATTGCTTGCCTATGACAAATTGTGACCTTTCTTTTAAAAAGAAATTATTAAAAGTATGTGCCACAACCTATGAAACGTGCATGGTCACGAACATGGTGACGACTGTAGGAGAATAATTTGATCTTATTGCAAACATAAGTGTTACGGTAGGAGAATAATTTGATCTTCTTGCGAAGATAAGTGTTACGGTAGGAGAATAATTTGATCTTCTTGCAAAGATAAATGTTACGGTAGGAGAATAATTTGATCTTCTTGCGAAGATAAGTGTTACGGTAGGAGATTAATTTGATCTTCTTGCAAAAATAAGTGTTACGGCAGGAGAATCTCCTTTTCTACTAAAATGTCCTATGGTGTCTGTCATTGGAAGGTCATAACTAGCTTCAAACTTAACCGATTCCTATGAAACTTTGTAGAAAGTTGTGTCACCTGCACCAGACGACAACAAAATTCAGGCACCTCTCAACTCCTCCTCTACGTCCATATTTGGTCAAAAAACCACAAAAATTGGTCACTTTTGCACTTTTTCTTGTGTGTCCGCGGGCATAACTCCGTTTCTACCGAACCGATTCGCGTCAAACTTTGCAGAAAGTTTACATATTACTCCAGGATGCAGTCCACTTCGTGATTACTCTCCAAACACACTCATTGCCTATATTTGGTAGAAAAACCTCAAAATTCGCCAATTTTGGTGCTGTCCGCTGCAAAAGCTTCTCACCTAAGAAACAGTTTCGCTTCTTGTTCTGTAATTACTTTCAACAAATAGTTCTGTCACTAACCTGCAAGTTTCATTATCATTGGTTACGGTGTAAGGAAAATATATCCAAATTAGCAAGAGCCGCGCGCGCGCTCTCGCCTCACTTTTGCGATTTTTAGTATTTCCGCGGTCATAAGTCAAAAAACCACAAAAATTGGTCACTTTTGCACTTTTTCTTGTGTGTCCGCGGGCATAACTCCGTTTCTACCGAACCGATTCGCGTCAAACTTTGCAAAGTTTACATATTACTCCAGGATGCAGTCCACTTCGTGATTACTCTCCAAACACACTCATTGCCTATATTTGGTAGAAAAACCTCAAAATTCGCCAATTTTGGTGCTGTCCGCTGCAAAAGCTTCTCACCTAAGAAACAGTTTCGCTTCTTGTTCTGTAATTACTTTCAACAAATAGTTCTGTCACTAACCTGCAAGTTTCATTATCATTGGTTACGGTGTAAGGAAAATATATCCAAATTAGCAAGAGCCGCGCGCGCGCTCTCGCCTCACTTTTGCGATTTTTAGTATTTCCGCGGTCATAACTCGATTCATACAGAACCAGTTTGCAAGAAACTCATAAGATAGTTGAGTTCACGTCTTCTGATGCAGTCCACTTTGTGACAGTTCTCAATTTTGCTTTCATTACCTCTATTTATGGTCGAAAACCACCAAAAATAGACACTTTTGCACCTTTTCTTGTGTGTCCGCGGGCATATCTCCGTTTTTACTTGACCGATTTGCGTGATGTTTTTTCAGAAAGTTTACATATTACTTCAGGACGCAGTCCACTTCGTGATTACTCTCCAATTACACTCATTGCCTATATTTCGAAGAAAAACCACGAAAGTAATCGTTTTTTTTTTTGCTGTTCGCAGTGAACGTGTCTCATCTAAGAAACATTTTCGCTTCATTTTCCGTAAATACGTTCAACAAATAGTTTCAACAAAAAGAGCGTACCTGCAAAATTCAGCGTTATTGGTTACGGTGTGAGGAACATTCTGTCCGATTATCAAAAGATGCGCGCGCCCTCGCATTTCTTTTGCGATTTTGATTAGTTCCGCGTTCATGACTTATTCATACTAAACCAATTTGTATGAAACTTTGCAGATAGTTGAGTTTACGTCCTCGGCTGTAGTCCACGTCCTCAATTTTGCTTTCAGTATCCGGTTAAAAAAACATCAAAATCTCGCTGTCCGGCAGCGGAAGCTCCATGTCCAAGCAAAAGTTTTACTTCAATCTCTAAAAATGCATTGACAAAATATATATATATATATATATATATATATATATATATATATATATATATATATATATATATATATATATATATATATATATAAAGGCAGTGGAAAAAGAGGAAGAGGGAAAAAAAGGAAGAGTTAGATAAAAAAGGGAAGGAAGAGATAGAGAGAGACAGAGAGAGAAAGAGAGAGAGAGAATGCGAGAATAAAAGAGGGCGAGAGGTGGCAGTAGCAAAGATCTCTGTTTTCGTAGCATTATAACTAAAAAAAATACGAGGAGAAAGAGAGAGAAAGAAAGAGAAAAAAAAAAGAGAGAGAGAGAGAGAGAGAGAGAGAGAGAGAGAGTGAGAGAGAGAGAGAGAGAGAGCAGAGAAAGAGAGAGAGGAAGCAGAGAGAGAGAGAAAGAGAGAGAAAGAGAGAGAGAGAGAGAGAGAGAGAGAGAGAGGAGATGAGAGAGAGAGAGTTTTTATGAGCAAAGGAAAGTATAGTTCAGAAAAAAATGTATAATGATTATCATTGATCTATGTATTCATAGATATTGATAGCGGGAGCGCGCGGCACCGTGCGGGTGCTCTTTCTGTATACGCGAGGACATTCAAATTCAAAAATATACATAGATCTACTGACTTGTACAACGGAGGTACGCGGCAGCTAACCAAAGCACTTGCAGACCAGGTATTATTATTGTTGCATCGCCTCTAGACCACATTATCAGTGCAATCAATACATCAATCGACTAATCTTCTCTACTTTAATAACCAGTTTCACTCAAAATGTTATGAAATTGTAAAAAAAAACACAGTATTATTGATCATAACAAAAACTTGAGTTTCTATTCTATTCTATGAGTTTTTATTCTATTCTTCTTATTTTCATGATCTAGCGCGGAGGCGCGCGATAGCGCGCCGGAGCGCTAGTAATTTGATCTTCTTGCAAAAATTATGGATTCACCGAATAGTACGAATTTATAGAGTTTTGGGTGCCGGATGAGTATCTATGTAAAGTCCGAGTCAGTTAGTCGAGAGGCGAGCAATCCAGTCGAATTATCGATCGATAGCCGATTGATAATGTGACTCACGAGAATGCTGCTGGTGCGGAATTGGCCCTCGGCGGTGAGCTTGGCATGCAACTCGTTCCGGGCCGCGTTCGAACCCTGGTTACGGTAGTATATAATGCATACGGTAGCTACAGTATACCCGGTGAGCGTAGTCGAGCAGAAACTGGTTGGTGTGCTTGTCGATGATGAGAGCGAAGCACATCTAGGAGAGAGAGGAATCAAAGAGAAGAGAGGGAGAGAGGGAGAGAGGGAGAGAGGGAGATATATATATATATATATATATATATATATATATATATATATATATATATATATATATATATATATATATATATATATATATATATATAGAGAGAGAGAGAGAGAGAGAGAGAGAGAGAGCTGACCTCCTCCACTTCGTAGAGCCTGCGGAACTCGTGTACAAACACCAGCATTCGAACCACGTAGTCAAGATTCTTCTGCTTCTGAAAGAATCGACAAAGTGAGTCTGGTAACTACGGTAATCCCACCTCGATCAACTGTCGGATCAACTGGTTCCGCACCCAGGTGTAGGCGAGGCCCCTGAGTCTCTCTCTCTCTCTCTCTCTCTCTCTCTCTCTCTCTTTCTCACCATCTCTGCACGCAGAATCGTTCGATGAGCCGCAGAATGTTCTCGGCCTAAACAAAAACTACTCCCTTCTATGTACTACTCTTGTCACAGACCTCGTCCAACGTGAGCTCTTTGTTCTTCTCCCACTGCCATGTCTGCGTCACCATGAAGCTCACCATCTATGACGCATTTTACAGTAACTCACCGAGGTTTTTTTCCTTACAGTAACTCACCCAAGAACCAAGGTAAGTGCACCATACAAAAACTCACTAATAGGGTAATTTAATGAATTGACCATCTTAAGGACACCCACTGAGATAAGTTGTAAACACCGTAACCAATGCACCTTCTTCAGGCAGGCGAGCATAGTGTCGTCCTGCGTGATCTCAACGGCGTCGTAGCCCCGCGAGTCGAACCAGTCACTGCATGGATAAAGATATGAAACCACGTGTCAGTGTACCGGAAGAAGGTGGACGTCGCGTAGAGCAGCGCCTTCGGATACGTCGCCCGACCATCGCGGCAGATGATGGTGAAGTCGTGCAGGCTCCTGGAAACTGTTTGCGTCAAGCTTCGATTTGGAAACCCGCTTGTCGTTGAGTAGCGTGAAGCGGAAATCTGGCTGGGCGGGCGGAGCGGACGGGAGCTGAAATCGATTTTGGTAGGTTTTTTTTTCTCAAAATGGTCAGTTTCAGTTCAACTTATCCCAATTTACTGGTTCATCTTTGATCGAAATATATGGCTACCATAAATAGTAATGCAACGTGTTCATGGACTGAGAACAAGTCGGAACCATGTACATGTTCTATCTCTCCCCCGTTGCCCACTTCCCACCCACCTTCCTCTCGTCCTCGCGTTTCTCGTAGTCGAACCGCTCCTTGTTGACGTGCATCGTCGTCACGATGCGCAGCTCGCCCGCCTTCAGACGCGGAACGACGAGCGCGCGCGTCAGCGCCTGTAAGTACAGTACACAGGGTACGGTAGAGTACCGTATACCTGTCCGAAATCGGATGTGGAGGGAACGCGTAGAATGGGGAAGTTGTGGGTGGCGCCGCGCCATGTGTTCGGAGTGCGGTAGCGGATGGGAGGGATGAGGTCTGAGAAGGAAAAAATAGCGATAGGCAAACATCCCCGAAAGGGATCAATCAATATAACGACTTTCAAAAATCTCGTCGTTCGATCACCTCGCCCATGCGCATCGACGCATAGCAGGAGAATGTCAATGGCGGAGCAGTGGTGCACCCTGTAGTCTCTCTCTCTCTCTCCTCTCTCTCTCTCTCTCTCTCTCTCTCTCTCTCTGTCTCTCTCTCTCGCCCTCTCTCTCTCGCTCTCTTCTTCTCTCTTCCTCCCCCCTCCCTCCCTCTTCTCTCTCTCTCTCTCTCTCTCTCTCTCTCTCTCTCGTACCCTGATATGTCGAGATGGACATCATAGCGGCGCACCACCTCACGGTCGCTGTCGTAGAACGGCGAGCATCCGATGCTAATCGAACTACAATTAAAAAAAATTGAAATTGGGAGTGCCCAAATTCCCAAATAATCACCTCATGTGATGCATCGCTCCATGCACGGCGGCAAACTCGGCGAAAGCGAGTTCTAACCTAAGTGAGGCAGGTAAAGAGAGAGAGAGAGAGAGAGAGAGAGAGAGAGAGAGAGGTAGAGAGAGAGAGGTGTAGAGAGAGAGACAGAGAGAGAGAGAGAGAGAGATCGCTCACTCACTCGTCGCGTTCTGTGGTCGTCACATTCCAGGTGTGCACGAATCGCAGCTCCTCGTAGACGTTTCTCGCAGGCGGCGGGGCGAGCGCGGCTCTGGCCACTCCAATGAGAGTGCGCGCTTCCTCCGCCGGCAAGACGGGAGCCAGGGCCAACTCTCCAAAGGTCGACGGCAACGCCTCCCCCTCCTCCATTGGACCAGCCACAGCGAGGGAAGCGAGGGGAATGAAGGAAGTCCAGCATTTCGAGTGAATAGAAGTTCCAATATTTCGATCAAAACCAGCTGGAAAACGATGTTTTCTCGACCAGTGTTTTTTCGCGTTTGAAAATTATGTTCGAAAACATTTTTCATGTACGACTTTTCATGTTCGCATTGTCAAGAATGTCAATAAATGCGGAGCATTTGTCAGTCATCATGCGTATTTTTTCTGACAACATGGAGACGAGATCCCGAGGCAACCTGAGCATTCGGAATTCCATTCAAGCCTATGTCATTGAGCGATGTACCAACTGCTGCAGATTGCCTGCTATACTACAAGTCTACTCCCCAATCTCAACAGTACACTCTATGGGTTGGGATACATAAACACTTCGGAACAGTGTTTCATGAACGCGGACAACACTCGATTCTCGGCAATGCTTTTTAAATCGCTGTAACTCCGTTCAGAGGCGGAATTTTGAGTTACATCAAAATAGATACTTAATTGTTGTTCACTGTAGTCTGCATGTGACTACGTAGTTTGTTTTGTGGTTTCATCGCTTTGTGCCGGAGTTCTCCATATTCACGAATATCGAGAGAAATGACGATGGTCGGTCGAGTGAAATTTGCATAAAATCTCGCTCATTTTCCCGCCAACTGAGAAATGACCAGTGTCGATTAGAGAAACTAAATAGAAAACTCCGGCCAAACGCTGATGTAATCACAAAACAAACTACACAATCATGTGCAGACTACTGTGAACAACAATTCTCTCTTTTGATGCAACTCAAAATTCCGCCTCTGAACGGAGTTACAGTGATTTATTACTTATAATATAAATATTACTTATTTCTACAAATTTTCTACTTATTACGGATTGTACTGTACGTGTTTAATGGCATCCTCATTTCTATAACAGAAAACGGTACACAATTGTGCCTTTTCTTAAATTAAGTGTTGTGCATTTAAGACAAACATGTACGTGTTTATTGGCATCCTCATTTCTATAACAGAAAAGGAAAACAGTACAAAATTGTGCCTTTTCTAAAATTAAGTGTTTTGTCCTCCATTTCCTGGCCATTTTTTTCTTGGTACTAGTGCACATCGAAATCGAAACCTGCAAGAAAACTATTTTTAGTCGCCTTATTTGAACATCACTACTATTTCAAGATATATACCAGTTGCCATTGTGTCAAAATAATCATTCTGGAATAACTTCGAATAAATTGGTTTTTCACAGCATTTTGAATCCACGTCTTTCCTCTCGTTTCCATTATCTTTCACATAAACCCCGTACACGCCCATCATTTTCGTGTTTTTTTTATGATGGCAACAGAGCATCCGCGCGGCAACCTGCGAGAGACATGCTCATTCCACCCCAACCATGGTGTACCAGCTGCTGCAGATTGCCTGCTACACTACCAACATCCTCAAAGACCTGCATCAGCCGCTCACTGAACTCGGCTACGTCGCAACGCCCAATCGGTGCTTTCACGACACCGACAAGACTCGCTTCTCCGCCCAACTCTTCCGAGCTGATGAGACCAGTGTGGTTTGTGAATGAAAGGTCGTGATGAAGATGTGCAAGTATCAGTTTCAGTGCTACAGCGGTCCATCGTTCAATCACTCAACGATGGAGGCACTCTGTCGTTTTCACCAAGACGCCGGGAGAATCGCTCGGATTCTTGCAGGCATGACGGGCGAGAGATTGAAATTACTGGGCTATGGTGTCCTGCCAGTCTTCTTTCGACCCCGCACAGTGCTCATAAGTGTCTTGAATTGGGGACTGCATACCTTCACATTTACCTTTACCTGTCGGCCAACTTTATCGATTTCTATTTCAAAACTCTCTCTGTTTAGGTGTTCGCCAACCTGGATCTCTTGACATGTGCCAACAATGGCGCGCACGTGTTCGCACAACTTCGATTGCAGGTGAGCATTGGTGTACACACTCAAGAACTGGTGAACACCCAAACAGCGTATAACTACTCGCTACTTCCTGAAGGGCCTTGAACGAGCATTGCAATCATGTCAAGCAACATTTAGCAAACGCTGCCACTGCTCGCGTTCTACGTCGACGGCTCGCCGGTAGACAGTCGCCACTTGATCGTGGCATCGCCCCGCCTCGCAGCCGCCATCCTAGCCCTGCCACTAGCCAAGCACGAACACGGGCGTGAGTGATCTTTAGGTCTGTAATATGCGACGCAGCGCACATTTCGGCTTCAAAATCGATAATGTGTCTTTTCTACACAAAGCCACTGGATCTTTGAGTAGCCAAATTGACCCTTTTGTTTTGAGTATTGTCGCGGCCATTGGCAACGCAAGATGTTTTTCCCCGAGACTTTCCAACAACGCAGAGTTTCGCCAGTGGATAGTGATGCTCGAGTACTGAGAAACACACAGGCTTGCTCGGCCGCCTGATCCGTCCCGACCTCTCCTCCGCCAATCTGCAGTGGTTTCAAGACATCTGCCGCAACAAGCTCGTGCAACTCTTCGACGTCCAGTACACAGATCCCGTGACCAACAAATGTATGTTCATTTATAATACAAGACGCATCCATGCACTTCACAGTCGTGCAAATTCTTTCGACCGACGCGAAGGGGAAGCAGACTCAAGTGTCCCTGTTTCGACGCTGCAAGGCTACTGCGTCTCCGAGAGGGTGTGTGAGGCGACCATTCCGCTCTACGCCGCCGATCGAAAAGGTGAGCCGGCCGCCGAGAAGTCGCACCAGCACATTCGCAGCATTGCCCCCTGTGCTACCGGCTCATCACTGTTGGTGGTCCCGGCCGGTAGGACCACACACTCAGTTCAGTGAAAGGGACCGAAAGCGGATGTGTGCGTAGTGTAATTGCATGTATTGTATTTTAGTTCTCACTAATTCAGGCTACGAGCGGCTGATCACATCGCGAGCCGTCGAGATCGACGATATCGTCAATATGCCGCAATGGACTGCCGAGATTCCCGCCGAACCGATGTGCTACACATGGGCGTGAAGTTCACGGACGCAAAGCATGTTTTTCACACTGAGTAATAATAATGCATTATCGGCTGCTGTGCTGAAACAGCTGCTGTGCTACTCGTGGGAGTGAAAAAAGAAGAAAATACGTACTTCTTATTTTTATGTATGAATTTCATAACATTTATTGATGCTGGCAAAGTTAGCATTATACCTACATCTTCGTTCTATTGTTTATTATCTATTCTATTTCTATGATTGTGTTGTCACAGTCAGCTAAATACATCTCAATTTTGGATAAATGTTTGAACGCCTATTGCGAAGTGTTATGTCATTAGTGACGGAGCCTGTGGATTTCGGATCACTTGCAAAACAGAAAAATCCGTGTTAGATGTTTTTGCCCCATTTTTTTGTATGATAGTGTTCCCGGCAATACCCGGCACGACTAGCTTTTTGTAGGGTGATCACGCACCACGAGCCGTGACTTCACAAGATACACATCAAGTCATCGTCGAACTAGGCACAAGAGCGCAAAAGTCAAAACCGCATGCCTAAATGTAAATCTCTGAGTGAGCGAGACAACTGATATTTGTCCAGCCGCGTTTGCCAAGAAAAGGTCGTTGAATTTTGGCGACTCAAGGATCTATCTAGTCCGGAACTCTCAACACTCTCAACACTCGTACAACAAGTTATCAACATTTTATGGCATTTATACCGATAATGCATAATTATTACTCAGTGTGAAAAACATGCTTTGCGTCCGTGAACTTCACGCCCATGTGTAGCACATCGGTTCGGCGGGAATCTCGGCAGTCCATCGCGGCATATTGACGATATCGTCGATCTCGTAGGCGTGCGATGTGATCAGCCGCTCGTAGCCTGAATTAGTGAGAACTAAAATACAATACATGCAATTACACTACGCACACATCCGCTTTCGGTCCCTTTCACTGAACCGAGTGTGTGGTCCTACCGGCCGGGACCACCAACAGTGATGAGCCGGTAGCACAGGGGGCAATGCTGCGAATGTGCTGGTGCGTAAGATGCGTTACTGTAAGATGCGTCGTAGATGGTGAGCTTCATGGTGACGCAGACATGGCAGTGGGAGAAGAACAAAGAGCTCACGTTGGACGAGGTCTGTGACGAGATTAGTACATAGAAGAGATTAGTACAACATTCTGCGGCTCATCGAACGATTCTGCGCGCAGAGATGGTGAGAAAGAGAGAGAGAGAGAGAGAGAGAGAGAGAGAGAGAGAGAGACTCAGGGGCCTCGCCTACACCTGGGTGCGAAACCAGTTGATCCGGCAGATGATCGAGGTGGGATTACCGTAGTTACGAAACTCACTTTGTCGATTCTTTCAGAAGCAGAAGAATCTTGACTACGTGGTTCGAATGCTGGTGTTTGTACACGAGTTCCGCAGGCTCTACGAAGTGGAGGAGGTCAGGTCTCTCTCCCTCTCTCCCTCTCTCTCTCCCTCTCTTCTCTTTGATTCCTCTCTCTCCTAGATGTGCTTCGCTCTCATCATCGACAAGCACACCGACCAGTTTCTGCTCGACTATGCTCACCGGGTATACTGTAGCTACCGTATGCATTATATACTACCGTAACCAGGGTTCGAACGCGGCCCGGAACGAGTTGCATGCCAAGCTCACCGCCGAGGGCCAATTCCGCACCAAGCAGCATTCTCGTGAGTCACATTATCAATCGGCTATCGATCGATAATTCGACTGGATTGCTCGCCTTTCGACTAACTGACTCGGACTTTACATAGATACTCATCCGGCAGCCAAAACTCTATAAATTCGTACTATTCGGTGAATCCATAATTTTTGCAAAAAGATCAAATTATTCCCCTACCGTAACACTTATCTTTGCAAGAAGCTCAAATTATTCTCCTACCGTAACACTTATGTTTGCAAACAGATCAAATTATTCTCCTACCGTAACACTTACCTTTGCAAGAAGCTCGAATTATCCTCTCACCGCAACACTAATCTTTGCAAGAAGATCAAATTATTCTCCTAAAGTCGTCACCATGTTCGTGACCATGCACGTTTCATAGGTTGTGGCACATACTGCAAATAATTTCTTTTTAAAATAAAGGTCACAATTCGTCATAGGCAAGCAATCCGTGGTCTATGCTGAGACCATTGGACATGGTGTGGATCTCTTCAAATAGGCGAATGCAAAGTGCTTGCGCGCGAATAGTTATCCTGGAGAAGTGGAGGAGAGGCCTTTACTTTACACATACGCTGTTTTTCAGGAGCGTCTCAACGAGGTGCGCGAGAAGACGTTCCATGTGTGCAAGTACGAGAGACGTGCGAAGGCGTAAGCGCCATCGGCTCAAGACACCTCATACGACCATGACCCATCACTCATACCCTTATCAATTAAATCCCCGATTTCGTCACGCGATTTGTGCGATAAACTGTGAAAGTAATCCCGGGGCAGTATTGTTGAGACCAGGTTTTATAGGCGCAAGTTTTGCGCTTGCTGCTCGCTTATCACTTAGTCTTATCTGATTACCGACCGCTGCTCGACTGCTCAGTGGCATTTGATGACCGATAAATACAAACACTGTGTGTCACAGCCGAGTGTTGCTATACTGTTTTGATACAGTTTGCCTTGATCGCTAATCGCTTTCATTGATTTTTGTTATTCACTTTGTTTCAGATGTCTAGAAAACCTTCATCCGCAAAGCTGCCGTCTTTGCCGCCGCAGCAAAGGGTGAGAATACTCAGTGTTTTTGGTAAAACGACTGAAAATGTTGTCACATTATCAGTCTAGGTTGTCCACATTGGAGCACTAGTTGAGTTATTTAAAACAATAACTTGGCAGATTCACGGTTTCGACTCCTCGCACAAAGATCATAATATTGCGGAAGTTATCTTATCAGATTCTGAGAACTGCGCGCATGGTTTCGTAGAACATCGAATGCGAATTTGAGTTTTCATAAATATAATATAGTGAGAAGAGTTCCAGCTTTTGCCCAACGAAGTCGCGCCCGAATCACAGCTCATTCGGCAATGACCTACTGCACCTCAATGTAGGAGGAACAAGGTGGGTTT